>PVLA01007422.1:0-105449 GCA_004027455.1 Hydrochoerus hydrochaeris | reverse complement strand
GTGATATATGTGCACCCATGTTCATAGCAGCACAATCTGTGATAGCTAAATCTTGGAAACAACCAAGATGTCCATCAGCTACAGAGTGGATGAAAAAGATGTGGTATTTTTATACAATGGAATATTACTCAGCTATAAAAAAGGATGCTCTTGAGGCCTTCATAGGTAAATGGAGGCAACTTGAGATTATCCTCATGAGCAAAATAAATAAGAAACATTTATAAATATCACATTATGTCTCTAGTGTAAAAATTAATAAGAACTTTAGGAGTAATAAAACCCAAAATGTTAAGTTGCTATTGTAAAAAAGAGAGGAAAAGAAAGTGCTCTAAAGGATATAACTGCATGTATGTTTAAATGTGTAAGATAGATACACACATTACTAAGTTTTTGTTGGATCACTGAACAGACCTGTTTTCAGTCTCACGGTTTGAATGTCCACTTTGTATGCTTTAATTTTGTAACTTGAACAACTATTTCTAAGAGGACAATATGTAATTTATCAACTAGTGATTTCTTACTGTTTATGTTTTTTGAAATTCTGCATTATTTCTGCCCTTTTCTTCTTTTGCTTCTTAAAATTTATTTTTAAAAATGAAACAGAAAGAGGGTAGAAATAATACAAAATTTTTAAAAAAATCCAAAAACCAGTAAGAAATCACTAGTTGATAATTGCATATTTTCCTCTTAGAAGTAGTTGTTCAAGTTACAAAAGTAAAGTATACAAAATGGACATTCAGTGAGATTTAAAACAGTTTCTTTCATCTATCCAACAAAAACTTAGTAATATGGTTATCAATCCTACACACTTAAACATCCATGCAGTTATAGCCTTTAGAATACATTCTTTTCCTCTTTTTTTTTACAATAACTATAATCGATTCTTGTAAATTGTTTAGAAGTTCTACACATGTATAAGTCTCTACATGTATACCTAGCCTTTATGTATTAGAGGGAAAAAAAACAAAACAAGTCAACAATACAAAGTCCTAGCGAAACACAAAATCAAAAAGACATATAAAACCACAATACTAGATGATCTACAGTAGTTACTATGATGTCTCTTATTATTTTCAATAAATTGTCCATATCATCAGGCATAGAATAATTAAATTTAGCAGTACAGAGCACTATTAATAAAAACCAAACACTGCAGACATTATAGGACTTCAAAGGCAGTTAATAAAACCAGAATGGGTATCCTATTGAATCTTGTCTTCAGAGTAGTTGCCTCTTCTTTCAGACTTGATACTCTCAAGCAAACCAGATTCAAATAAAATCAGTCAAGACAAAATAGTGATACAGCCAATCTTCTCTGCCTCATCTCACCTATGCTATTTTTCTGTCATTGTTTACTTTTCTCCTTCATTCCACTGTTTGCCCCTTTCATTGAGGCCTTTCTGCCATTGTTCCTGGAATCCTGGTGATTTTCTTCTCTCTCTCTAGAATGTCCTTCAGTATTCTTTGCAGGGTTGGATTGGTGGTCACGAACTCTCCCAGTTCCTCTTTGTCATGGAAATATTTTGTCTCTCCATTAGTTTTGAGCAACAGTTTTGCAGGGTACATCAATCTGGGTTGGAGGTTATTTTCTTTCAGGGCTTGCAATATTTCGCTCCAAACTCTTCTTGATTTGATAGTTTGCATTGAGAAGTCCCCTGTGATTTTGATGAGTTTTCCTTTATAGGTAATCTGTTTCTTTTCTCTGAGTGCTTTTAATATCCTATTCTTGTGATGGATTTCTGGGATCCTGGTTACTATATGTCTGGGTGTAGATCTGTTTTTGTTGTAGCTGGCTAGAGTTCTGTATGCCTCATATATCTGAACATAACTTCCATTTCCTATGCTCAGGAAGTTTTCCTTAATTATTTCTGTGAATAGACTTTTATTTCATTTGTATTTTACCCTGCTTCTTTGTTCACATTTTTTATTCTTATGTTATAAATCCTCTTGTCATCTTCTAGCCTTTGTATTGTTACTTCCTGGTTCCTTGTTATTTTTAAGAGATTCCCTCCTTTTGCGATCATACATTGCAAATCTAACCTCAAGTTTTGAAAGTCTGTCTTTAGTTTCTGTTAAGAAGTTTTGCTAGCTTTCAATGGAGTTTTTAATTTCCCAATATTCTCTTTGGATCTGTTTCATGTATTCTAGATTTTGTTTATATTCTTCATCAAAGGCTTCTCTCCTTTCTCTGGGTTCTTCCATTCTTCCATTTGTGTCTTCTTGAGGAGCACCCAGCATTTCTTTTATTAATCTTCTCATATCTTGCTTCACCTGAGTTAGAATTTCAGGTTTAAATTCATTGATGAGGTCTCGGAAGTATTTCTTTATTTCCGATGAGGCCGTGTGTGATATTGCATGTTTGCTGCCCTCAATCTCCTCTGTATTTGCCTCTCCTGGACTTACTTTCCCTGGGTCAGTGGTTGGAGGCTTTTTGTTGTTTCTCTGTCTTTTCATGTTTCTGGTTTCTTTCAGACAGGTGAATGGTGGAGGTCTCAGGACCTTTTTGTATTGCTTACAGTTTTTCTGCAGTGTACTGGCTAAGGAAGTGCTGCCCTCTCCAGTTTGCTGTTCATCTGTGAGGTGCACACAGGGGCAATGTGGGCCAGCCCCTCCCCTCTAAGACAGTCAACCAGTGAGTGTCTTCAGTATGTCTGTGTGTTCCATGCAGATTTCACAGGTTTGGGACAGCCTCGTCCCTGGCTATTGGGTCCCAACCAGGGGCATGGCCCAGCCCAAAGAGAGCCCACCAATCCACTTTGGGCCAGGAGCTGTGGACTGTCGCTGCTTTAATTGATTCAAGCCTGTCCTGCCCAAATCCAATATGTTGTCTAGCTGTTCATCCCACTCTGGGGAACCCAGTTCTCAGCACTCACCAAAGTCTGTGCAGCTCAGTTTGCTGGTTCCACTCCCCGTTGCAGCATCTCTTTCCACCAGGGGTCTGGGGCTCACCAAGCTCCGCCCTCAGCAGGGCCACCACCTCAGCTTGATCTTGAGTTCCCTGACTCTAAGACGTGCCCAGTACAGTGACCAGAGCGTGCCCAGCTCCAGCCCTTTGTCCACACTTCTTCTCTTTTTTTTTCTTTTTCCTCAGTTTCTTCCTGGGACATGAGAATCCCTCTCCTTTCATCTGGTCTTCTCCATGGTGTTAAATTCTAGCATCTGAGTTGCTTTTCTCAGAGAGGCTCTCTACCCTGCTACCTATCAATCGGTCATCTTGGATGCAATCCCTGTTTTGCTTTTTTTTTTTTCTCTTTAAATAAAATTTTAAAAGGAAGGAAGGAAGGAAGCCTCCCAGAGTGCTGGGACTGTAGCTGGACGCCTTTAGTAGTGCAGAATTTTTAAGGTGAAAGAAGACATAACACTGTGAGTCATTCTTGGATTCTTATTGAAATGTGTTTCAAAACCAGCTCCCGTACGAGTGTATATCTGGACATTGAAAGTCTTGAGGTTTAAAGAAATACCCTAATAGGTTAATATTCCATCACAAGAGCCTTTGTGCAGACTCAGCCACCCTCCAGGGGCCTTCTGAGAAAAATGTGTCTTCCACAGATGTCTCAGGATGATATCTACAGGGGGTGACTAGAAATTCCTCTAACTCCTAATTCCAACCCACAAATACAGCTTAACTAAAAAGGCACTTTCTACTCATACTCAGGGTTTTGGAGACCTTGAGCCATCAGTCTAAGACAGGCATGGTGGTGAGCCCTGTAACCCCAGCTTCTCTGGGAGGCTGAGTCGGGAAGATTGCAGGCAGCTGTAAGCCCAGCTTGGACAGTTCAGTGAGCTTACTATCTCTAAATGAATCATCTCTAAATAATTCACCCCTAAATTAACTAATGAATTAACTAGCAAGCAAATGAATGAATAAATAAGTGACCAGGTTGTAGCTCTTCCTGAGGGTCATTTCCCAGTACTGCGAATGAGCAAGTATGTTTGCAGTCCTTTTTGTCCTAATTACCTTAACTCTGTATTTCTGCACCCTTGAGTCCCTAGCTACTTTTGTATCATCCTGGTGACAGGAAGTCACTGCTTGTGGGGCTTCTTCAATGTTGAATGTGACAGCCTTGATCAGCTCCTGAGGCCGAGCGCTCCCTTCCTACAGTGACACCCCAGATGGCGACATGTTCTGCTGTCCACCGCCTTCCCTTCTGCTCCCCGGGTCCTTCAGCATCCAAACACAGCCTAGGCATTAGAATTAGTCTTGCAGAGCAGTGCCGGAAACAGAAAACCAAACTGCCAGCATAGGACCTGTGACTCCCTACCTAAATGCAATGCCCGTTTCTCTGGGCCAGGCGCAGTGGCTTTGTGACAACAGCATTACCCTGCTGTTCCCTGCTTACTTACTGTCAGTCATCTCTCCTGCGACTTCTTTCTCCAAGTCCATGGTCTCCTTCATAGCTGTGTATTTGCGATACCAAGCAGAGATGATAATGTGGGTGGCAGGTGTCTGCGTCCCACAGATCTGGACAATTTTCCATCTCTCCCCCACACCCTGGCCCCTGTGGAGAGGGGGAAGCTTCATGGTTAACTCCTTCCCAGGGCTGCAGCAAGGTAACTTAGATGAGGAAATGTGCAAACAGCAGGGTTTATCTCACATAGCTGTGTGGGGTGGGAATGCCTTTGGCCCCTCTGTCCTGAGGTTCCTGACCTCACTGGTGAGGACTCTGCCATCCGGACACAGTCGCCTCCAAGGACCCCTCTTCATCCTACGCCCCTGTGACAGTGTCAGTGCCTGGGCTCTACGGTGGCATGTACACCTCAACCAACACCCCCGTCAGCCTCTGGATACTCAGATTTGTGGTTCCCGTGTTTCACCACTGACATGCCTTGTGCTAAATGTAATGCAAGGTTCCTGCTCCTTGAGACTAAGTATTTCTTATTGTGTTGCCCCAAATATAAACTCTTCAACACGTCTTCAAACAGTGAGCACATGTATTACCCATACCTCGTGTACTAGTGCATTTTATCAAATACACTGAAAAATGTATCCCAAGTCAGATTTAGAAACAAAGTTCTCCTCTACTGCAAAATTGGTCTGTAACTTTCAGCTTGGGCCTGTCAGTTAATCCCCAGCTCCCCTAACCGAGCCACAAAACCACATTTCAGCTCTGCTCTCAGAAATCCTTTATTGAAGCATATCACAAAGACATTGTCAGGCATCCCCCACTGTTTAGATGCCAGCAACATTGAAGTATGCTAAGATTTGTAATATATATGCTATACTTAGGAAGGGAATTCACTGTCAGAATTCTGTTAATAATTGTGTGTTATTCCAACCTCACTATCAATCACATGCACTTTCAGATTTTATAGTGAAGCTGCTCACATGTGGGAGAGCATGGCCAGGTCTCGATTTCTCAGGCTCTTTTGCCCTTCCCGTATCGGTCCAGCAATTGCTTCTAGCAATTTGATAGCATTAACATACTTTTTAAAAATTTACAGGACCAAAGTCTCAGAACACATTCCTATGCAATCGTGGATCACTTTCCAGAGCTTTTCACTTTTCAATTCCCACGTGGAAATCACAGCTTCCGTCTCAGCACGCGGCCTTCTGCCAGGGAGCGGAGGGAACCCAGGAGCAACATGGTCCCGCAGCCTGCAAAACCACCTCTATCAGCACCATGGTACAGGTGACCGGGAACAGCTTTGTTCATAGAGGGACCGCAGTGTCAACTCAGATATTCAAATCAGCAGGATATTTTATTTTCCATCCTGAAGAAAATGGAGGATTCTTGTGGCCTGGCCTATGACAAACATTCATAGGTCTTTTGAAACTTGATCTGGCATGTTAATTAATAGATACTTATTTCTATTATTAAAGATCATGAATTATTATTCAAATTGCATTCCCTTATGTGCAGAATAGCAGAGTGAGAGAGAGAGCACAGTAATGGATCACACTGGAGAGCATCTCCCCGCACCTCTGGCAAGTGTACTGCTAGGTCCTTATTCCACAAAGGTGGAGCAGACTAGACATTTTTTTCCACATTAGTTTGACAGTGTTACACCTTCCAGAGAAACCCCCACACCATTCTTTTCCCCCTGAGATCAGGTTGTCAAGTTATTCTTCATTTTTACTAAACATATGCCAAATGGAGCTTTATAAATTTTAATTTTTAAGAAGCTCCGTCATGCAGACACATGTATAAATCCTAAACCATTTTAAAGGTCAAAGTGAGCTAGTATTCCTACACAGTAGAAATGCAAAAGTTATCCTGGAGGATACACATCATTAAGTCTTGTTCTAAAGCAAAATAATTTGCATTGAATTTTGGTGAGAAAAAAGTTTAGATTTAGAGCACTTTGGAAGTAAATATCTGTGAGACCTTGGGTTAAGGCTAGGGCGAATTGTGCCTCAAGGGTTGGAAAGTTCATTCCTGAGAACTTTCTTCATAAATGTGCTTGAAAGGAAACAGTGAGTGTCACATTTTGTGTTCTATATGGAGGGATTATTTCACGAAAATAAAACATTTCTTCAGTTTGTAAATGTTACTGATTTGCATTAAAGAACATTTAAAATGTGCAAACTGTTGAAAAACAACTTTAATATTTAAGCAGTTTTGTGTGTTTACTTTGCCATCAGCAGCTTATGTAAAGAAAAGAGAAAAGAGGCCCTGCTGGAGACCTGCCCTCTTGCCCCACCCCACCCCGTTTCTGATACACTATGCCTTTGAGGGGTGCCTGCAAAGGACAGCTGTGTTTAGAAGAAGAATCTCGGCTTCCTCAGAAGGGGAAGGCCAAGACCTCCTCTGCATAATTGTTCTGGGAGCTGGTGGGGGGACCCAGGCAATGTTCTCGATGCCCAGGTGGATACACAGTTTTATTTATTCTGGGGAGACTGGGTTTTGGACCCAGGGCCTCCACCCTGAGCTACATGTGAAGCTTTTTGTTTTTAATGTTTTGTTATCTTTTGAAATAGAATCTCACTCAATTAGTAAGTTGCCCAGGGTAGGGTCGAACTTGCAGTCCTCTAGCTTCAGCCTCACAGAATGCTGGTATGACAGCCCTAGGTGTTCTCTCTCTCTCTCTCTCTCTCTCTCTTTACCTCTGTGTGTCTGTACAGAATGACAAGATATCTTCTATTTATTTTCTTAATTCTACTTTTGCTTTGTCTCTTAAGAATCTATGTTTTGAGAGCACTCACTGTCTGTCCTCAAACCAGATGCTTTCCTCTCTTGAATGGGTTTTGGGCTTGACTTGCTCTTCTTTTTCTAGAAGCTTGAGATGCAGCCTTAGGTTCTTTCTTTGTGCTTGTTCTGTCTTCCTGATTTGAGAATTCACTGCTATGAATTCTCCTCTCAGGACTGCTTTCATTATATCCCACAGGTTCTGGTAAGTTGTATTTGCATTTTTGTTTGATTGTAGATATTGTTTAATTTCTTGCTCAATTTGATCTTTGACCCATAGGTTGTTCAGAAGGGTAGTATTTAATTTCCATGTGTTTGTGTAGTTTTTGCAGTTTCCTTTGTCATTAATTTCCAACTTTATTACACTATGGTCAGATAATAAACATGGGATAATTTCAATTCTTTTTCATTTACTTAAGCATGTTCTATGCACTAGTAGATGGTCTATTTTAGAGAATGTGCCATGTGCAGCTGAGAAGATTGTGCATTCTGATGTTGTTGGGTGGGACACTCTGAAAACATCTACTAAGTCCATTGTCCATGGGTTTGATTCAGTTCTCTTATTTCCTTGATGATATTTTGTATAGTTGATCTATCACTTTGTGACAATGGGGTATTGAAGTCCCCTGTTATGATTGTGTTATTATTTGATTTTTCATGTCTATTAATACTTGTCTTATGCAATTAGGTGCTTCCATATTTGGTGCATATATATTTGTGATAATTATCTCTTCCTCTTATATTTTCCCCCCAACAAGTATGTAGTGATCTTCTTTATCTCTTTTAATCATTCTTGGCTTGAACTTCACGTTGTCTGCAAACACACTAAGTCATCTAATCTTTGACAAAGGGCCCAAACATGTTCACTGGAAGACAGATAGCCTCGTTAATAAATGGTGCTGGGAAAATTGTCTTTTCATATGCCAAAAACTAAAACTAGACCTGTGTCTAACATCATGCATGAAACTAAAGTCAAAATGGCTCAAAAATCTAAACATTAAATCAGAAACACTAAATCTACTGAAAGAACAAATAGGCAGAAAACTTGAAGACATAGGTGTAGTCAGAGAGTTTACAGACAAAAACTCAACTATAAGAGAAATATTTCAAAGAATCAGCAACTGGGATCTCATCTTATTAATAAGTTTTGCATCAAAAGAAATCACCAACAGTGTGAAAAGACAACTCACAGACAGAGAAAAGATTTTAGCTAAGTTTCCCACAGATAAAGGACTTTTATCTAGAAGATATAAAGAACTGAAAAAAATCAGACCCCCCAAATTCAAAGACCCAATGCAAAAATGGGCATCTGAGATGAATACACACTTCTTAGATGAAGAAATACAAATGGCAAATAAATATATGAAACAATGTTGAACATCATTGGTGATCTGAGAAATGCAAATTAAAACAACATTGTGATTCCAGCTCACTCCAGAAAGAACAACTATCATCAAGAAATCAGCAAATGCTGGAGGGGCTGTGGGGAAAAGGAAGCCTTCTCCACTGTTGGTGGGAGTGTAGACTGGTGCAACCATCATGGAAATCAGTGTGGGGATTCCTCATAAAACTAGAATGGGAGGTCTCATTCAATCCACTTATTCCCCTTCTGGGTATTTTCCCAGAAGAATTAAAAGCATCACGCCACAGTGATAGATGTACACCTATGTTTACAGCAGTACTATCTGGAATAGCTAAATCTTAGAAACAACCAAACCAACCATGAAATGGATAAAAAGATGTGGTCTTTTTATACAATGGAGTACTACACAGCTATAAAGAAGGATAAACTAGAGGCTTCTGTAGGTAAATGGATGTGATGAGAGACCATACTTATAAGTGAAATAAATCAAACATGCATCTGTAAACATCACATTGTCTCCTTGGTGCAAGAAAAAGAGTTAATAATATTGAAAATGTAAAATAGGTATGGTGAAGGGTGTAGAAATTTCTCAAAAGGAAAGAACAATTGGGTTGGGGAAAGGAGGAAAGAAGGAAGGAAAAGAAACAATAGCTATATATTCCACATAGCTAAGATAATTATACTACTAATTTATTCTGGTTCATTGAAAAGAACGGTTGTGTTTACCTTGTTTGATAAATGTGACATGTCTATGGCTTGTAACCTGAGTCAGTACCCTGAGGGTAATAATACACAGCAGATTAACCATCGTTAATTTCCTAATATGTGGTTTTGAAATTCTATGTCATTGTTTTTATTATTTTCTATTCTTAAAAAAAAAAAACCGAGGTTAACAGGCCCTGTTAACTTTTGTTCCTTTCATTTCTGGCCCTCAAAAATGTTAACCTTCTTGCCACGCTCCCCTGCCTTTCCGCTGTGATTTCCTCCAGGTTCTCCCTGATTTGAGCTCACTGCAGACAAGGACCGGGCTCCTCTTCCACCCTCACGGCCCCATCTCCTGATGTTCCAGTGCAGAAACCTCTGGCTGACTCAGGTTTCCAGCCTCGCACAGTGCTGCTGGGAACGCAAACGATGTTTCCACGTCTCAGATTTTCTCGTCATGCCATGCCAGAATGGCAGCTGATTTTCAAAAACACTAAAACTTCTTACTATGGATCAGCAACTTAGTTTATGAAGTCTAATTAGGTGAGCAGGAAAATTTCACTTCATGCTGATCAAAAACTTACCAAATTGAAATTTTATTTTAAAAGTTTGCACAAGTAATGAAGAATAATAAAAATAGTTTAAAAATACAATGTATATTTAAAATAGCATTAGTTGGCAATATTGCATTAAAATCTAATAAGCAGACACAGATACTGAGAAGTCTTTGCTGACAGCTGACAGCTGACAGTGATTTTCTCACGCAGGTGTGTGCATACGTGCCCACACATATACACACGCACACACAGAGGAATGTAAAAAGATTATAAAGTGATATAATTATATTATATAAAATGCAAAGAGATATAGGTAGAGTTTTAATATGATAGTTAAAACACACCTGTAGAAGTATTTTCATGTCTGGAAATGAAATTACATAATTTAGCAATGGCATATTAAAATGTGTAATTACTTCATATTGAATTTGGTTGATACTGTGAGTTCTGTTGAGGATTAGTAAACAATTACTACCAGAATGTATTATCTGAAAATAATTAAAATGTACCTATTATTTCAATTTGCACTGTTACAACTAATTAGCTGCATTTTTCCCCCCTTATTCATTTTCCACTTGCAGTAATTTTCACGCCACAGTCTGCCCATTTTCCATTGTGTTGTAAGCGTATGGCCATGATGTGGAAGAGCACATTACAGCTTTCACATTCATACATGCACACTTTATTAGACTGTTTGAATTGTATTTTCTTTATATTATTCACCTCATTCATTAATATGCATATTAGCCTAGTGATGTCTTTATTTTCATTATATTAGTCAAATTTTGTTTGAATATAAAAGTCATTTATTTTTGTTATTTGTGATTGTTTGAATTTGAAGCTTCTGCTACTGGGAGTTTATGAATTGGGCACGTATTAATCTCTGTGTAACCTTTCAAGCATTGTATGTGGTTGCCCTTTTGATTCTCCCTTTTATAAAAGTTACTTAAAGGACAGCTTTGTGGGTATGTAATGTGTATTTCATCTTTATATTGACATTCTCAGAAAATATTTCTGGGTTGATTGCATAATCTTTTGTTGTTTTACACAGGAATTTACCTTTTCATGTAATCAACTATTGTGACTTTTTTCACTAAAAATAACACCCTTTCGGTGAGCTCAGCTTTCGTGTTTCGCACTGGTCACCACAAACCGCGGACCGTTACTCGTAGGCAGGTGATTCCTGCTTTTGGTCCTATTGCTCCTTCCCTTCTTTTCACCTGATATTTTAAGCGAAATGAAACATAATAAAGAATCACAGACTTAAGATGAGTGACAGGAATAAAAGGAGAATATCGCAGATGGGACTCCAGAGGCGAATCTGATGCGACCCACAGCGGTGGGCTCTCCAGGAGCCCAACTCGCCTGGAGAGCGGGGATCCCAGGGTCCGGAGGCCTCGAACCCCGCGACTTCACTCAGGAGATCGCGCTGAGCAGACGCGGTCTGGGAGGCAGCGCTCCTTCCCACTGGCCTGCGCCTGGGCCTGCGCCTGCGCCTGCGCCTGCACCTGTGTCCAGGGCCAGGGCAGGCGGCGTCCAGCCCCGCTTGGCCGCCACGCAGGGCTCCATAGCACCCGAGCGTGTCTGCATTTTTTTGGTTTCCTCTGTTTTTAGAGGCCAGTTCTCTGCCACCAGCAGACAGTCCACTCTCACCTCCTTTGTTAGATCCTGATTTTTCTTTTCCTCTGAAATATTAGCTCGTTTATTTTTTTAAAGCCAGTCTCAATTGATTTCCCCTTTTTCCATTACCATCAGACTGCTGATGCTGTGGAGACTTAGCGGGAACCTATCCTAAAGCTCTGGTTCACCCCGCACACCTCCCTCCGCATTATGCCCGGAGCAGGCCCTCAGCCCTGTGCCCCTCGCCGGACAGTTGTTCAGTGTCCACTTTGCGGAGACCCAAATCTTAATTCACTTCTCCTGGGGAAGAATACAGTGTGCTCTAAGGACAGCACAGCGTTCCAGTTCAAGTCGTGATGCAGTTCAAACCCCAGAAGAACTTTACTTCACCTCCGGGCACACAGGAACCCTGCCAGCACTTACCCCTTGTGGCGCCCCACCCACCCCCAGGTCTAGGTCCCCCCAGGTCCAGGTCCGTAAGCCTTTGGCTCTCCCAAGTAGGGCTTTCTTTTTCTCGCATTAGTCTCAAATTATTATTCAAATCTCAACTCTGTGTTTTTCTTAAGCACAAAGGTTTTCTTCCTAATTGCCTTCTTATTGACATACTTCTTATTGAACACCTTAAATACATCTTTATTTAGCAATGAAATTGAAAGAAAAGAAAAGAAAAAAAACTTCTCTACCTGAAACTAAGAATAAGTCGTGATTCACATCTGCACGCTCAGGATCTGGTACGATTCTTGGCACACAGTAGATGCTGCAATGCAAATCATTAATAAATTTCTAGAGTAAACCAGACACACAATTTTTAAAATTATGAATGCGCAAAACTTGACACTCCTAGTGCAAAGAAATGGATACTCTAAAAACAAACTAATGACTTCGGCAGAGTAAGCAGGCATTTTCCTCACAAAAGCACCCCTTACCAATTCTAAATCTCAAAGCACACTGCCAGTGGTGTGCAGAACCCCCTGCCCATGCTGAGAGCACACAGTAAGATGAACATATGCAAACCTGTCTTTCTCTTTTCTGTTTGTGCTTGTTTACTTCTGTCCTAATTTTACCCATAAAATGTTTCTGCTCCTCCAGCCTCCATTCTCCTTTCTCAGATTTCCTCGTTTTTACACTGAGTAACGACCTAAAAGTTACAGAGTGGACACAATTCATGATACTCAAAACTGTTTCTCGCTCACATAACCAACTTGAGCTTTAGAAGTTCTCTTTGTTACTTTTCTCCCATTGCTGGCACAAAATACTTGGCACCCAAAACTAAGGAAGGAAAGGTTGATTTAGCTCAGAGTTTGTGGAGGTTTCATTCCATAATCAACTGTCTCCAAGGCAGGGTAGTTCATGGCAGAGGGGCAGCAGTTAAAGGCAGCAGAAGATGGAAAAATCAGCCAGAGCAAAAAGTGGAGGGAGAGCCAACCCCTTTTCCCTTATATTTACTGTATGCAGGCTACCATGGGGCAGGGGTAGCACTCACAAAATCTCTGTGTCCTCTTCTTGCACAGGCTGAGGATATTTACAAAGTGAGGATCCTGTCTCCCTGCTGGTTCTCTTAGTTAAAGTTTTAAACTTCTCACTTTGACACAGTGTATCAACCATAAAAGATATTTACCACAATTGCCTAGGTGATCCATCCAACTCAACCTCTTATCTCCACAGTAAATTTGCATTCCATAGTCTATGCTTCCTGCCTTGCTCTTCCTTTTATTTTTGTAATAATATTGTCCTCTATGCCGCTGTTTTGGCTACATACCATCTTCCAGACACTTCACCCAGCTCTGTTCTTTCTTAATGACCACTTATTTGCTTTGTTCACAGTTTTGGTTACTGCTTTTACCTTTGCTAACATGTAGCTTCTTTTACATTGTGGTTTACTGTGGTAAGAACACTGATATGAAATCTGCTCTCTTGACAAATGTTTTATGCTACAAACACAATATTGTTAATTATAGAGATGATGTGAACAGGGGCTCTCTAGACGGTTTTAATCTTGCACATTGACAACTCTTCATTTCTTCCTCCTGGGCCCTGAAAACCACCTCTAGGCTCTGATTGCGAGTCCCATTCTGAGTGTGACTCCATCTGTGCTGCTGTGACTGCCTCCAGTGACTCCGCTTGTCCTTAGGCTGACTTGACAGGTACCTGGGTCTGTGTTCTGCCCGGTGTGTCCTGTGTCTCTGGGCTTGTTACAGTGCTTTCATTCCTGACACTTCATGATGCATTTTGGACCTGGGCTGTGGGATGCAGGAAATTTTCTTCTTCAAGACTGTTTTTGTTCCTTAGGGTGTGTGCTTAGGGGAGGAATCTATGAATTGTATTGCAGCTTTTTTCTTATTTCTATAAAAATGCCTTTGGAATTTTGGAAGAGTTGCATTCAATATGTAGATTGATTTTTGTGGTATGAGCATTTCAACAACACTGAATTTCCCAACCTGTGACCTCAGGTGTCTTTCCTCCCATTTGGGCTCTTTCTAATTTCCTCCATATATGCTCCATCCTTTCCAGTGCACAAGTCTTTCACCTTCATCTTAACCCTAAGTATTTTATTGTTCTCACCACTATTGTAAAGGATATTATTTCCCTACTTTCCTTTTCTGGTACTTTGTTGTTAAGCATAGAAACGCAATTGATTTTTGGCATGATGATTTTGTATTCTGCCACTCACTGAATTCCTTTATTAGTTTTAACAGTTTATTGGTAGAGATTTTAGGATGTTCTGTGTATAAAATCAAATCACCTGGAAATATGAATACTGTAACTTTTCCTTCACCCACTTGGATGCCTTTTCTTTCCTTTTCTTGCCTGGTTTTGCTGGGTGAGATTTCCACTGCTGTGTTGAGTAGAGGTGACAAGACCGGGTAGCTCTGTCTTTCTTCTGATCTTAGGGAAAAACATTCAGTGTTTCACAGATAAGTCTGCTATCACCTTTGGCTTTTTTTATATACAGTACTTGTTACATTGAAGTAATTTAATCTGATGCCAAAATCACTGAGAGTTTTTATCACAAAAGGATGCTAAAATTTGTTAAGTGATTCTTCTGCATCTATTGAGATGATCCTGTGATTTTTACCATTTATTCCTTTGATCTATTGCATGACATAATTTATGCGTGGTGAAACACCCTGCAACATGGAGATAAATTTCACTTGGTGATATGTGATACTTTTGCAGTGCTACTGAATTTAGTTTGCTAGCATTTGTTGAAGATTTTTGCACTAGATTAAGCACAGATATTAGCCTATTTTTTTTTCTTCTTAAGTCTGTAGACATTGGTATTAGAATATTGATGGCTTTCTAAAATGAGTTTGGAAGTGTTCTGTCCTTTCCAGTTTTTAAGTTTGAGAAGATTCACGTTGATTCTCCCATAAAATTTTGACAGAAATTCCCAGTGGAAGAACCTGTTTCTGAGCTTTTCTTTTACTGGAGCTATTTTCTTGTTGGTAAAGTAAAATGACTTCTTCTTAGCCTTTTCTGACTTTTGTTTCTGCGTGGCTTATTCTTGGTAGGTTACAGATGCCTAGGTGCTTGTCCTTGTAGTCTGGACTGTGGCATTTGTCAGTGTGGAATGTCCCTGTGGCAATCCTTATGATCTTCATTTCTGTAACATCAGTGGTAATTTCTCCTTTTTCGGTTCTCGGTTGTTTTCTCTATTTTTTTTTCTCTCTTAGTTTTCTAGAAGTTCCTAAGTTTTGTTTCTTCTAAAAACAGTGGTATTTATGTCTGTTTATATTTAAATATCTTTTCCACTGTTTTGTTTCCCTCAAATCATTACTATTTCCTTCTCTCTGCTACCTTAGGCTTCGTATTTTTCTTTTCTTCTTCTAGTTGCTTGAGGTGAAAAGGCAGGGGATTGTTTGAGGTCTTTCTTCGATATAAGCAGTAACTGCAATGAGTTTTCACTTTTGTCCTGCCTTTGCCGTAAGTTTAGATTTGCTGCATTTTCTCAGGATATCTCATTTCCCTATTGTTTTCTTGTGTAGCCTATTGATTGTTCAAAAATATGCTGCTTATTTTCCACAAGTATGTGAATTTCCCAGGTTTTCCTCTAATGTTCATTTCTAATTCCATTCTATTGTGGCTGGAGAAGACAAATGATATTATTTCCATTTTCATAAAGGAGCTGACACTTCTCACATGTGCTCCATCCTGGAGCTGGCTTTGTGTAAACCAAAGAAAACCCACTGTACTTAATTAGCTTTGACTGTTGGGTGGAATATTCTATATCTGTGTGTCTGGTATGCTTGATCTGTGGTGGTATTTCAGTCTACTGTGTTGATTTTTTGTCTGATTACTCAATCCAGCATTGAAAGAAAGACAGTCAAAGGTCTTGTGATTATTATACTGTTACCTATTTCCCTTTTAATTTTGTCAATATTTTCTTCGAATTTTCTGAAGTGCACTGCATATATGTATATATTTAAAATTGGAAACTCCTACCAGTGAATTGGCTACTTATCATTAATAAAATCATATTATATCATCCATGATAAATGAATTATATAGTCATCAAATTAGTATGATTCTGTCATAATGATAGTGATTATATTATTTACTGCAATAATATGTAATTATGTTGTGTCCATAATCATAATGATATAAAAAGTCCTCACTGATTGTTAATTATCTAATAAGTGCCCATGATAACTTGAACGTTTCCTGTTATGATGGTTTTCTGACCTAAAGTCTATTTTACACGGTGCAGCGTGTGAGGCTGTAATACATGCTCTTCCATTGCTGGCTGCATGGAAACCTCTTCTTTCCCTTTCTTTATAGCCTGTTTGTACTTTTAACTCCAAAGAGAGTTTCTCACGCAGGCCACACGGTTAGGCTTGTTTTTCCTATCCAGTCATTCACTGTAACTTTGTACTGGAGAGTTTAATCTTTTACCCTTAAAGTCACAATTACCAAGGGAGAATTTATGATTTCTGTGTCACTGTTTCTCATTTGCCTTATACTTGCCCATCTTTTCTCTCTTGTCATCTTTCCATCCCTGTGCCTCTGCTGTGATTGTGTAGAGACCCTTCTACCCTTCTTTTTCCCTTTTGCAAAATTTCTCTAAATAAGTTCTTTGTAGTTATGAGTTTACGTAACTCATCTTATGATAATCTGCTTTAGGTTAGCAACAATTTAACTTTCATTAAGCCACATCACTCATTTTATACTAGAAGTGTCACAATATAGTGACACATTGTTTACCTATTAGTCATAGTTTCAATACTTCTCTTTTTTCACTTTTTTCTGAATTAAAATTGATTTACTAAAAATATTAACAAAAGAAAAACATATTCTTTTTATTTCTCTATATGACTGTGACTTAGTGTCCTTTTATTTCAACTACAGGAATTGCCAATTTACTAAAGAGCAGATTTTCAACTAGGCATGGTGGCACACACATGTAATCCCAGCATTTGGGAGGCTGAGGCAGGAGGATTTCTGTGAGTTCGAGGCTAGTCTGGGCTGCATAGAGAGTTCAAGGTGAGTTGAACTAAATAGCAAAACCAGGTCTCAAGAAGTCAAAAACAAATAAATAATTAAATAATTTAAAAACCCAGATTTTATGGTGACAAATTCCCTCAGTTTTTGTCTCGGAAAGTCCTTCTTTCTTCCTGACTCTTCAGTAACCATTTTCATAGTTTTCTTGGTTTATTTAATGCTTTGGATATATCACTCCATCCCTTTCTTGTATATAATGTAAGGTTCCTGCTGAAAAATCCACTAATGGTATTACAGGAAGTTGGGTCTTTATCTGGGGTGAATCCATCTTTTTTGTTCCTTTCAAAATTCTCTCTGTGTCTGAATTTGAAATTCCCATTACAGTGTATTAAAGAGCGGGAGTTTTTGTAAAGATCTATTGTGCTGGGAATCGGGTGCCTTCCTGGATCCGGGTGTGGGTTCCTCCCCAGGCTGGGGGATTTTTCCTCATTAGTCTTTAAATCGTGTCCCTACCTCTCCCCGCCCCTTCCCGACTGCAGGGCCACACGGCCTTCACTGGACGCTTGCTGGTGTCCCCAAGATGGCATTCAGATTTTTGTGTTCCTCGTCCTTCTCTGATGAAGTTTCCGTGACCTACCGGCTGGCCTCTGCTCTGCTTTATCCCGTCTGCCGTAGAATGCCTCAAGTGAAGTTTTCAGGCCAATTTGCGTTCTTCAGTTACTTTTTTTAAATTTTTAAATCTTTTCTCTGCATGTTGAAGGCCTCAGTCTGCCCATGGATTGCTCTTGTGATCATGGGAAGGGCTTTCATTACGGTTTATCTGAAGTCTCTGTGAGATGAGTCCTACTGCTAAGGTCAGTGTCTGGAGATTCACATGGCTCAGTTTGGAACAGGTTTTCCCATTTCTTGAAATTTCCCTTGATGCTCTTGGTGCATGAATATCGGACAGAAGTCACCACTACCAGTCTTCACGGACTCATGTTAGTGAGAGACCCTCACTCACTAGCCCAGTCAGAGATTACAGAAGCTTCCTGAATCTTCATGCTGGTCCACCTGCTTTCCGGGTGAGCGGCACAAGCATCCAAGCTACACTGAGTCCCATCTGGCTGCAAGACAGCTGACCCTGAGGACAGCTCTGCAGAAAGCCTCAAGAAAAGCTGGGTTTGGGGGTGCTGCAATCCTGCTGCACAGAGGCTGGAACCTGGGAAGTTTGTTCCCCACACGCTGTTTGCTAAGCCGGGGGAGGGGCTGTGGCAGCCATGGAGCTGCCCATTATCTCAAACAACTACTTTGCTCGCCCTGGCCTCGCCCGAGCTATGTTGATGCTGTGAGATGGGATGAAGAGAAGCCAGTCTTCAGTCGGCTGGAGAGGGCGAGTGTGGACATACGGTTTCCCCAGGCTGCAACTTTGTACCCGCGACTCTGCTGCCACCTGCCCAGGCAGCTAGAGGATGGCCAGTTAGGTCAGCCCTCCCAGACAGGAGAGGCAGAGGTGGACTTAGAAAGGGGCCCTGGTCTCACGGTCCAAATAAGGAGGAGCTGGGACGTCGCCTCTGCAGCACCAGGTGCTGCCTGAGGTGAGGAACTCTGCACACACATGGGCCAGATGGGCCTGGAGGTCCAGTGTCACGCTCACCCAGGGCTGGAGTCTCTCTGGCAGCTTCTGGAATTCTCAGGAAGGCAGCGTGCCAACTAATTGTCCTTGAGTTGGTAGATTCTTTGGACTCTAATTTCTGATTAATTTTGTCTTTTGTCTACTTTAGACAGGTGCCAAATACTGTTTACATTTATTTCCTTGGTGCCTACCACAGAACTAATGGTATAGGTATAATACAACCTGCATGATAAATGTTATATTTACTAAATAAATAAAAAAGTAGATTAACACAGTAATTCACATTATATAGGGAATTCATTTTATTGCCTGCATCTTTATTCTTTTGCTCTTGGGAATGCTCATTTCCTCATGTAAAATTTATTAAGATATGTCTTCATTTGGTTCCATTGTGTGTAAATCCTTGGCAATAACATATTCAGAACCCTTAACTTGGAACAGGCCCTATTTATCAAGTTAAATTGCTTAAACTGAAGAAAACTAGGATAACTTAGACTAAAAATACCACTTCAGAGAATTAGTGCATGTCCTGTAATGGTTTCACTTATGATAATTTTTTAATGTTCTGTTTAGTTAAAAAGTACCAGTATGTGGTCAATCTGTACCTTTATCACCCTGGGTATTGATAAATATGGATCATTTCTCTTTTTTTTTTTTTGTTGAGCTGCCTTTGATTTAGAAAGCAAATTCATTCTCGAAATGCTGAACTAGCCATGTGGATGAACCATTTCGGAACTTTTACAAATTGCACAGCATCTGTGAATCTAGAAGCCCAGCCTAATTCCACTCACGTGCTGTGGTTGTGATTCTCAAAATCTTCTGTAACTGCCATCAATTTGAAAAGTTTGTCTGATGCAGTGGTACACACCTGTAATCCCAGCGCTCTGGAGGCTGAGGCAGGAGGATTGCTGGGAGCTCGAAGTCAGCCTGAACTATATGGTGAGGCCATCTCTCACTCCAGTTAGACATAAATTGTGTGGGGAGAAATAATTGATGTCAGCATTTTTTAAATCATCCAGATTATTTGGAAATGGTAAGAACTTATTGATCTCAAAGCACACAGGAGAGACAGAGTCCATGGAATCTGGAATATATCTCTGGGTTCAGGTGGCATGGAAGCTGAGGTGCAGTGGGAACAGTGGGGGAAGAAATGTTTAGGACATGATTAAAACACACTGGGATCCAGGGATGGTGGCTCATGCTTGTAATCCTAGCACTTGGGAGGCTGAGGCAGGAGGATCCTTGCAAGTCTGAGATCAGCCTGGGCTACAATGTGAGCTCCAGCCAGCCTGAATTGCACAGCAAGACCCTGTCTCAAAAAAGACAAAAAACATAAAATAAAATAAAGTAAAATACACCTGGGAGTGGCAGGGCACTCACCTCTGGAGAGGTCCAGAGCAGCTTCCTGCTGCTGAGCAGAGGGCGAGCAGCAGTGAGAGAGCTGGAAGGCGGCTCTGCCAGCCGGGCTCTGAGGTCTGGTGTCTCAGCTCCGTTCCGGGGCCTCCAGCCTGCACAGCCCCAGAGGCCGCAGAGGCAGAGGTGGCTTGTCAGTCACCACGTCTGTGTGACAGACTGTGGCACTTCCTGGACGAAGCCTCTGGGGTCTGGGACTGTGGGACCTGGTAGAAGAGGCGGCTCTGTGCCCAGTCTGGGCGGCCTTCCTGACTCCTTGGGTCTCCCAGAGTCCGTCCCAGAGGGGTGCAGGGGCACAAGATGTCGTCCACCTGATCCGCAGCAAATCCTCGCCCCTGAAAGACCCTCGCAGGGACCTTGCCTCCCACATTTCTCCTCAGTCCAGGGGGACCCTGTGGAGAGTTTCAGGAGTGTTTGGAGACTTAGTTCTGTTGTTTTCGCACAGAATCCTGTAAGAAATGAGACTGCACTGGAGCAGTTACGTCACAATCTAGTGGGGGGCTGGACCCCACGTCCGCCCCACATGGGGTGAGGCTGTCTTCGCTGCCCAGTCGTCACTGTCACTGTGCCAAATGCGGGGGACCCCAGGCTGTGGCAAGGAGGCCTGGCTGGGGAGCGGGAAGAGGCTGCTGGGCGTGGGGGAGCTGCTGCACTACTGCACCAAAGCCTGGGCTGAGACCCCAGGCCCTGGGAAGAGCCCTTCCTGGCGGCCAGCTGGCCTCAGGAGGGGGCATGGCCATGGTTGTGTTCATCAACTTCCGGGCCAACTCAGGCTCCTGTCTAGGGCCTGGACAGAAGCCTGGATCCCTGTAGTGATAGGAAGGAGCCTATGGGGTGCTGGGAACCAGAACCAGGGAGGAAGAGATGGCTGGGAAGGTAGAGAGGGACAGAGTCCCTAGAGAGCCACTGCAAGGTGACAGTGATCAGGCTGGGAAGCGTGGGTGCCTGCCTGGCTGTGCTGGGTGCACAGTGGCTCTTGAGCTCTCTCTGGGTGGGAAGTGACTGCCTGGCCTGAAACAAGGGGACAGGATGGTGGTAACCTGCTCAGATGCCACCTGGTCTGCGGCACTGGCTTCCTTCTGGCATGGCTGGGGAGCACGGCCACCTGGTGCAGGAAGCAGGCTCATGCTGACCTGAAAGGCCCATGGCTGCGAGTTCCTCTCCTGGTCCGCGGTGCCGCCTGGCCCTGTGCTCTCCAGCCTCACTTCAGAAGGCGGAGCAGGGAGCAACCGGGAGCAGAGACGCACACAGAACTCGCACTTACTGAGATAAAACTGGAAGCCACTACTGGAAATAAAAAGAAGTCTGGAAACTGTGACTCCTTAGCAACGACTGACTCATTAGTGATGCACTGTGGTCCCAGGCATGGGAGCTTCATGTGCGCCCTGGGGACACCGATCAAGCAGAGATGCACCCAGCTGGTGGAATCGGGGTGGCCTCCCAGAGCTATGTCCAGCTCTGAGGCCCTCACGCATTTCTCTTCTGTCCCCCAGTGGGGACAGCAGTGCATGGCGATGCTTCGGTTCAACACCCAGGCTCACCCAACACACCCACGCACAAGAGCGCACATGCGCACAAACACACACAACTGCCAGTTCTGGGTGCAGGACGGGGAAGGGGACAGCCCCACAGGTGGCCTCTCATAAACTGCACACTGGCTTATTGTTTGGGAAACTGACTGCCACTGGAAGGCACAGAAGCAAGGGTCTTCTTTCTTAGCTTTGTACCATCCGCAGAGGAAGAAGTCACACATGAAGTTGGTAAAAACCTCCTTTGCTTTAAAACTATTTTTTAAACAAAAATAAAATTGTCAGAGATCAGAAAAGGGGAAGATGAAAGTGACACTTACATTGCACATCCCACACTTAAGCTTTACTCCCCAATGGGAGCAGGCATGCATCAGCAGCCTGCAGCACAGCGCCCCTCTCTCCCTACAGGGCCACATGGGATTTGCCGGTGGGTAGGAGGTCAGGGCTGAACAGAGTTCCCAGCACCCTCTAGTCACGTGACCTCACCTTCCTGACTTTTCCTCATGGCCCTCACTGCTTTGTAAATGGCGTAAAAGTAGGCATTACATACAACTGAGAGGCCATTTATTTGGAATAAATATGTTTATACACATAAAACTCATAGAACGGGGCTGGGCACATAGTGAGAATTTAGGATAAGAAGTCTTGCATCTACTTGCTTGAAATTATTAAATGTGGTTTTAGGAAGAATCATAGCATTATACTACGACTTAATTTTTACCTTCCTGCATGGATGTCTGCCCTCACCTTAAAAAGCTCCTTGGCATGAATTCATCACAGTGGTTAAGGGGGCTCTGTCCATGTGTATTTCCATACATGCACAACACATCTGGAGCAAAGCCAGCCTTCCTATCTCCACGCCTCCATTTGCCCGGGCTCTGCAATCCTGATTCTGCCTTCAGCTTCTCAGCTTCCTGCTGTTACAGCATTTCTAGTGTTCGTGTCTCTCTGTCCGGGTTGTTTTGCACAATGCAATACCATCCATTTCCAGGAGAATACCTGACATGTACAGTTTAAAGGAGGAGAGGTCTATTTTGGCTCATGGCTTTTGATGGTTTCAGTTCATAGCGATGGGCTCCAAGGCAGGAAGGGTCTGGCGGAAGCCAGCTGCTCACATCATGGTGACCAGGAAGCAGAGAGAGGGGAGGAGCCAGGAAGAGACGCACACTTCCGGTCCCACCTTCACAGCTCTTCAGCCAGGACCCTCCTGCCACAGCACCTGCAGCTGCAGATTCCTGCGACTTCACCAGCCGATCGCCTTCTAAAGCCCCAGTGTCTGAGCACATGGGACTTTGTGGGGGGCATTCTGTGTCTAAACCAAAGCAACTTTATAGTTATATTTGCTTGCTTTATTCCTTTTAGAATACTAATATTATCAAATGTTACAAAAGAATAATAACATTGACGAGGTAATGTGAAAATCGCACAGCCCAAAGGAGAGCTCTCTATGGACTTCAAAATAAAACTGCTGCTTGTAAACTAAACAACCAAGATGACGGAAGCAGTAGGGTATATATCAGGAGTACTGAATGAAATCCATAAAAACTATGAACAACAAACGCTGCCATCTTTAGTTAACATAGCAAATGCCTTACCCAGGGTGTAACAGACGTATCCCCACTGGGGTCTGATGTGAGGTGCTCCACTTCACCAGGAGTGATGGTCCCCGCAAAGCGGTCACCACTGGGCAGCTCCCTGTGCTGTGGGAGCCTAAACCCCCTCTCCCAGTGAGACACAATCAGCAATAACCAATATCAGCATCAAAACTTCTCCGGTTTTCTACTGGCTGGGCCTTCTTCTGTCTTACAGAAGGGCCAGGCCAGGCCTGCTAGGACTGGACATCTCCTCCATTTATTTCCATCCTGTTAAAGCCCTCAGATTCTCTCTGACAGATTCCGGGTGAGTTATTTGTAACTTCTAACAAAAATGCTCAGTTTATCACGTACTAAGTTCCACTTTTGTAATAGAATGATTCAACAGTAAAAAATAATTACAAATCTTACAAACATTGCCATGTTTTGTGACTGCCATTCTTTGCAGATTATTGCCATATGATTTACTGTGGCTTCTTGAAATGTTAGCTCCAAAATTTCGCATTTTGTGAATAGAGCCAATATAATTTTTACTAAAAATAATTGGTCCAAAAAACTGACACTGAGAATTGGAACAATCAGGCTGGGGGTTCAGCAGCACAGGCACCTGCCTGGCAGGCATGAGGACATGAGTTCAATTTCCAATACAAAAAAAATTGGAATACACAAGATAAGTGTGTTGAAGTTTTTAAGCATGTTGTTAAAATTCGAAGATATCTTCTTATGGAATTAATTTAACTGGTAATGCTGTAATTTATTGAAAACTATCTGAAAGTCAAATAACATTGCTCATGAGTGTACAAACCCCATCTGAGGACCACTGTCCCTGTAAAGTTTTAAATTCTAGGTCAAAGTCATTCAGTGTCACTCAGGACATAGATGGACAGTGACCTGCGTTAGCAATATTACGTAACCAATAAGAGGTGAAAACACTTTAAGAGCTCAGGGTCACAGAGCCTCTGGGGAAAATAGCATATGAATGGTAGGACCTGCCTGTCCCTCCGGGCAGGTGGTGAGTCCTGGAGTCCCGGCCTTGCTGCTATCTGTGAGAGGCTGGGGAGAAACTCAGGAAAGCTTTGGATGTTAATTGTGTTAATAAATAAATTGGTTCTTTTAGATTCTGCTGTGACTGGGGAAAAGTCACTCTGAGGTGGGATAGAAGAAAGAAAAGATAGGACAAAGAAATGACAATGAAAAACATTACTTTTAAGAAAACCACAACTCCCAGAGGCCCGGTCACCATGTCCGGATTCCCTTGGTAAATGTAGGCTGCCTCCCCCTCAAACCATCACACCTAAGTTCCCCAGGAAACTGAATGCCCACGAGATGGCTTAACAGAAACACTGAAAAGCAGGAGCCTCACCCTATGAGAAAGGAACAGGTTGAGGGATTTCAGACAATACTGGAATCACTCACCTTAAAAAACAAAACAGAAAAAAAGACCTGGGCTCACACCGCCAGTCTGGGCCAGCACCACCCCTCCGGAGCTGTGGCCACCCTTTCTGGGGGTTCCCACCCTCAGCAGTGGCAGAAGCACCCCTGCTGCAGGAAGCAGTGCCTCCCCTTTCTCTGAACCCCAAAGCCCTCCCTTCCAGGAACTGCAGGTCAGGCGCCCCGTAACTATCCTTGGGCAGGGGGGTGTCAGCTTGGGAAACCTCCTGGGATGTCAGGTGGCCGCTCTTCCAGAAATTCTAAGAGGTTTATCCACAGATTTCTTTATCCTTGACTGGGCTCCTGGTTCCCGTGGCAGCCAGAGTAGAAGACGGGGTCCGGGAAGCTTGGGTCCCCTGACTGAGGCAGGTGTCCAGGTGCTGGTCACCCTCTTGGATCAGGAAAGGCAGCGAAGGGAGGATGGGAGGGGTCGGGGAGAACCGTGGGGGCCTCATCCCTGAGGGGGGCTTAGTGCCAGACTGTACAGGAAGCTGAGCCAGGTACAGAGCGTTGGCTCGCAGGCAGCCCTGGGGTGTCTACGGCACAGCAGCCGCCCTTGCTGGCTCCCCTGGAAATCCCTCCTCTTGTCTCTGGCCTGGTGCTGGTGCTTGCTGTGTCTGCATAGACACATTCATCCACGCCCTTCCTGGGGCCTGCTGGGCTGGGGCCGGCTGGGCCGAGCTCTCTGAATGTCAGGAAAACTGCAAAAGTATATAAATCTAAACTGCCAGGGATGGTTATTGTCTTTCTTTCCACAAACTTTTACTGAAAATGTAGCTTCTGAATTTGGAAATGAAGTATTTTTATGCGTAAGTTTGGTTCTCTTCTTTCTTACTCCTCAAAATTTAAAAAGCAATAAATGCTTCCAAAATTATGTGTTTTTGAGAAATTATTCTACATGATCATTAGACAATTCTAAGAAATGGCTGGCATTTGTTAAATTTGTTCATGAATAACTGGTACTTTTCAATTCATTTGAGTTTTAAGTGCATCAGGTGAGTGTTCATAGTGAGATGAACCATGTCTCTGTGCTTACAAAATGAGGAACCCAGCAGAAGCTGTCCCGCCAGCCTGCACAGGCCCTGCAGTGTCTCACTGCAGGGTAAGCTCTAGAACAGCCTTAGGAGGAAAAGCCCAGGAGAGCATGTCGGCATAATTCACCTGTGCAGCTTACTATGAACCAGCAATTTTTTACAAACTGTTTAATTCTCAAACATTACATTGTAAGGAAGGTAATGGGTGTAGCAATGGAGCCTGAACTGTCACCCGAGTGAGACACAGATCCGGGCTGTGAAGCCCAGGACCCAGGAGCAGAGTGGCTGTCCACGCGCAGGGACCAGCCAGGGTTGCACTCTTGCATGCAAATAAACAGCCAGAGATGCAAAAGGAAACCTAGATGTCTCCATCTGGGCGGCTAAGGCAGCTGAAGTCCTCTCTGGGGCTGAACTGCGATGTCCCAGGCCCCATGAGAAAGGGTGCCTGGCCCTGTCCTTTGCATTTCCCATCCTAGGTGTGTGGTCTGGGAAGGCCTGAAATCTCACAGGACTGTTCCCACCCGCAGTGGGGACGCGGATGCCCAGGCTGAGGTCCTGCGTGTGTAGCCCAGCAGATCCCACCCTGGGCAGTGCCTCCAGCTCAGCTTCATCAAGAGGCAGAGTGGGGCCAGGGGTGGTGGAGGGCAGAGCGGGGACAGCCCAGGCGGGGACTGCAGACGCAGGGGTCAGGGTCCCTGCCATGCAGGGCAGAAGGGCTCATCCCTGGGGAGACTCTCAGAAGAGGGAGTAGCGGGAGATTAGGGGGTGCAGAGACAGTGGGCGTCACTCACCTCAGACTCCTGGGGAGCCCGCGGGGCAAACAGGCCCAGGCGCTTAGATTTATCACAGTGGGCGATGGCTTGAGACGAGGCAGAGCAAAGGGAAGAGGCTCGCAGGCTTCTTCCGTCTTCCAAAAACTTAGGGACAAATCTTGGAGGAAACCAAAGAGGCTGATGGGGGGCCCAGGTAGCACTGTTGTGCAGGGCCATCCTGGTGATGAGCGCTTGGTCAGGGCCTCACAACTGCCCCAGAAGGAAGAGGGGACTTATGGTCTTCGGGTCCTGGAGGAGTCTGCTTTTAGATCCAGGAAGGAAGCTCCAGGAAGACATCTTCCTGTGCTTCGTAATTTTCCATCCTGTGCAGCTCAAAGTAGTCAATCAGCAAACTTAGCACACTTTGGATGTGGAGTCTCCTACGAGGGCACCCTCAGCTCTCAAGCTGGGCTGGCCACTGTAGAATACAACCAGCGGAGGAATTCTTTGGGGTTAGGTTCCACTGAAAAATAATCACACAGTCTCGTACCAGTCACTTTAACAGTAGAGAGAAGGATAGATGATACCTAGACAGATGGTAGGTTCTCTGATGATAGAGACAGATGACAGACAGACTCACAGGACATGGACACAGCTGTATCCCTACACTAGCAAACAATTCACTGCAGTGTGCACAGCACGTCTATCCTTACAGGCTCCAGTGGGCACCGACCGCCTTGTGAGTGGACACAGCACAGCCTGTATTCTGGGTCTCGTCTCTCCTGTATCAGGGCGGGTGTGTTCATAGGACACTTGGTGCTCAAGGCTGGACTCAGAGGCTGTGGAATTGGCTGTTGATTTTCATGCCACTGAAGGTAGCAGCACCACACCTGCGCTGGGAAGGGGACCCTGAGTGGAAGGCGACGGCAGAAGGAGCTCCTGAGGTCCTGGGTCATCACCCCAAGAGCCCAAAGCAAGCCAAGCGCACACCTGGGGCTTCCAAGCAGCGCTGGAAGTAACCCCGACGGACAGGCTAAGCAAGAGCAGAAGAGAAGCGTGGAGGGCGCAGGTGACGGAGAGGCACTCGGAGTCACTTGACAGGTCCTTCTTTACTTGCCTTCTCCACAGTATTTAGCCGGTGAGAGGCGCTGGGCCCTGAGCCAGACATGGTGTTAAACAAAACGAAAACAGCCGGCTGTCAGCAGCTTCTGTGATTCAGAGGCAGAGCTGGGTGTGCAGACCACGAGGTGCCTGTGATTTCCCTGTCTCTGAGCAGCTTCCCGGGGATGGTGGATGCCCTCAGGGGACCTGTGGGCCACAGAGCAAAGGCTCCAGCACTCACCTGGGTCCTCACCTGGCGCCCACCGGGGACCAGGGTTGCTGCATGCAGCAGGCACACAGGGCACCAGGACAGAGGGAAGCCAGCATCCCAGGGCAGAAAGGCTGGCAGCTAGAGTGCTGGGGCCCAGATGGGTGGACTTTTCAATAGTCTGGGAGGTGTGATGGAAACGCACAGTGCATGTTCGAATTTGAAGTCTGCTACAGTAAAGTGACGCTGCCACCCGTCCCTCCTATCATGCGTCCCCCTGCTTCAAGCGCACGTCTCCTTTCTTTCTGCCCCTTTCTGAAGCAGCCGTGGAAGCCCTCTGTGTCTTTATGAGATGCGACCAGAAATACGGTGAGTGCTGCTGCTGAGTGCCACCAACAGAAAGGTGAGTCCCTAACCTCAGGACACTGGGTCCTCGTCCACCTCACTCCTGGGTCTGGCACTGTGTGACTGCTGGCTCCTCCCTGAAGTCAGAATGACCATGACAGGGAAGCACTTGCACTGACTGGGGACATCAAAGCAGCCGCAACAGCACAAGTAAGGACATTGTGAAGAGACGTAGGGACCTCCAGGAAGTGGCAAGAAGGGTGAGTGACATGAAAGGCATTTGTGGCCACGTGTCCTCCACCGTGTCATTCTGTTACTTGAACACTCAGCACACACTTTGCAGGAGTTTTGCTGAGAGCATCGTGTGCTCTCCGGAGCCGGCCTGTCTGAAGTCGCCCTGTGGGAGGTGCTCTGGCCTCTGCAGCCCTGCTCCACGAGGACCTTAAACACACCCTGCCATAGGGGTCACCCTTTCTCTGCACACAAGTCCTGCAGAAATGTAAAGATCTGCAGAAAGGTGCCACCCCTCACACTAATACCAAAGGACACCATCCTTGGAAGCGGTGTGACAGGGCTTCAGAGACGAAGAGAGGGCTGCTGGACCCGCAGGCACACTACTAGGTGGCCAAGCGCCAGCTGGGGTTGCACAACTGCAGCCTCTTGCAAGTAGCTCTCTAACAGACTCTGACACACACCTTTCGGGGACAGTGGTCCTGTCACAGTCCCTCCTGACGCTCTCCTCCATGGCTGCAAATACTAGGTTGTGTTCAGCCGGCTGCCTCTCCTGGCGGGACAGGGTCAGGCCTGGCGCCAGTGTCACACTTCTCTGTGCGCAGCGCCGCTGGCTCACACTGCCACTCTGTCTCTCCCCGGGAGATCCAGGCCTGTGTCACCCTCGGGGAAGGCAGAGCTCCACCCCTCCCTTGGGCTCTGCAGCTGAACCTGGAGCAGGAGACCAAACGGACACACTGTGCCTAAACGGTCTGTTTCAGTTTTGATCCATGGGCTGTTAAATGCTATTAAGGGAAGCATTTTGATTTAGTGCACACATGCACACATTTCTGGTCTTGAAATATGTGCTTGTAATGGCATGGCTATATTTTAAATATTTGCACCAGTTTTTTAAATGGTCTGACCCTATGCTCTGGAGTCAAGTTTAATTCATTCCTTGCATGAATTTCTATTAATTTTTAAGCAACTCCAATGGCATCACTGGCTGGTGAACGATGAATCTAGACTCAGCGGCTGCCCCTGGGGACAAAGTGACCACTGACTCTGCCATGGGTCCAGGTTTTTCCAAAAGCCGAGACCCAGGGATACTTAATTTTGCTTTCTCAGAGCTCGGCTTTCAGAAGGGTCAGAGGGCTTGGACATTGATCCTCCCAGCAGCATCTGAGGGGAACTGTGCTTCTAGAAACAGGCTCATACCTTCCTTGCTTGTTGGGCTCAGATTATACTTTAGTACATTAACGTTCCATGATTTAGAAAGAGACCATCAGATTTACTTGGGATATTTTTGGTAGAGTTGGGATCTGACAGTGCTTTCCTTCATATCTACTGTGCCATTCTCCACCCCTTGGCCTCTGAGGTCTGCGGGCCATGGCCTTCGCTGCATCCTCCCCTCAGGTGCCGCCAGCCCAGGTGTCTCAGGTGCCAGCCCAGGTGTCTCAGGTCCCGGATCAGATGTCTCAGGGTCCAGTCCAGGTGTCTCAGGTGCCAGCCCAGATGTCTCAGGGTCCAGTCCAGGTGTCTCAGGTGCCAGCCCAGATGTCTCAGTGTCCAGTCCAGGTGTCTCAGGTGCCAGCCCAGGTGTCTCAGGTCCCGGACCAGATGTCTCAGTGTCCAGTCCAGGTGTCTCAGGTGCCAGCCCAGGTGTCTCAGGTCCTAGCCCAGGTGTCTTAGGTCCTAGCCCAGGTGTCTTAGGTCCTGGACCAGATGTCTCAGGTTCCAGTCCAGGTGTCTCAGGTTCTGGTCCAGGTGTCTCTGGTTCTGGTCCAGGTGTCTCAGGTTCTGGACCAGATGTCTCAAGTTCCAGTCCAGGTGCCTCAGGTGCCAGTCCAGGTGTCTCAGGTCCCGGCCCAGGTGTCTCAGGTTCTGGTCCTAGACATGCCACAGCTGGCCCTGGACACTGCCTGCTTCAGCGCTGCAGCACCAGGGTTCCCAGTGGCTTTCCCTAGTGCTGCCCTCCTAGGCCGGTCTGTGTCACCTGCTCCTGCTGGTCTCATCCCTCCTCTGTCCTCCTGCAAACGCCTCCTGGCCCAGGTGCAGCAGGGTCAGCACGGTTCCTGTGCTCCTCTGAGCTCCTTGAGGACCCGTCTCACTGCCCTCGAAGGTGACCTCTCCTTAGGCTCCTCAGCTGGGTGGCTCCTGTCTCTGGCTCACCCACTGAACGTCACTGCTGTTTCTAAACATTTTCTCGCCTCCCTATTAAACCACAGATTCTGTCCGAAGGTCCCATTCGTCCAGTCACACCTGTTAATTCCTTTCAGCTGTAACCAGCTAGGAATGACTTTGCATTAATTGGGCAGAGCCAATGCCCTCCTGGTCTACAGATAGATGTTTTCCAACCCTCCACTCATTGACCTCAAAGTTCCAAGATCTTTCATGAAGTATTTTACATAGTTGCCAAATCAACTCCTTCCTGTGTCTTCTCCTTAGTCTCCATCGACCACAGGGCCAAGTTCCGTTTGCTCAAACACAGGATTTGGGACCTTCGCAGCCACCCTCCCTCCCCTTGTCCCTTCCTGACTGTCCTGCAGGGCCACCTGCATGTTCCCTCTCCCCTGTGGCACTGAGAAGCCCTGCTTCACCTTTTCTTAATAGCATCACTGTCTCTAAAGAATACGCATCTTTTGCTACTTTAGTTCACATGGAAAACTTCTCTACCTTTTGTTACAATTTAAGTCCAACTGTGCTTTGAACGGCTTTTCTATGGTCACTTTATAATACGTGCCATGAGTTACTGTGCTCCGTGTTTATCCAGGTGTTTCGTGGATGGGGTAATCAGCTGGGCCTGAGTCTGTTTTGCAGGGCTCATGTCTGTGCTCATCCACTTCCCCATCCCTGTCAGGCCCCGCCCCATGCGCTCCGTGTCCCATACACCCACCCCAGGTCTCCCCTCTTTCTTTTAGGCTCCTGTACGGTCCCTTCTCCTCCTCTCCCCTTCTGGCCAGCCTTTGCTCTCTGGGGATGCCTCTTCACTACTTCTGTAAAATTTCCCTCAGGAGAAAGGGGAGCATGCTCCACAAAATCCCTACCAAGGACTGCAGCCAGGTACCCCACGCATCCCGATTGCAGAGAGAAACACCCTGAGTGCCTATATGGGTTTCCCTCTGGGCTCTAGGTATTCTTCAGTCCCTAATGCCACCCTTCATGATCTAACAAATAGAGACAATAAATTCACTTCCTGAAACCTGGAGGCATGCAGCCTAGACAGAAGACGGCAGAGTTGCCATTAAGACCAAAGCTAAATAAAAGCAAAACCTGCTGCTTGTGACCTGCAACATGAGGAACCCACACCCATTGTCCAGCCTGGCACCTCCACCCATGACTTGGAGAGCAAACTTGGCACAAGCTCTTGGGGTCTGTCAGTCCAGGCCCCAATCTGTGAGGGCTGGATGCAGTGGAATGCAGTGCTAGTGAGATTTTGTTTGCAAGCACTAGAAAATTCTGCTTAGACTTTGTGGAAAGTACTGTTTGCTTTTTCTTTTTGGATGGGGCTGCTCTCAGGGAAGCAGAAATGTAGAAGATGCACAGGAATTATTTGAACAGGGCTTTCTGTGTTTTGCAAGGTGAGCTTTATTCTGAGGCTCCTCCTACCCCGACTCCCTGATTTGAGGAATCTCCCTCTGAGACCATCTGGCCAGAATGACTTTGTCTGTTTCTCCAAACATCAGAAAATTCTGGACGTCTGCGTAATTGATTCAGCTTAAATGCAGTCCAGTGCCCAGCCTGACCCTCCGGGAAATGCTGTGTAGAGAGAGACAGGGTGTGGGCTGAGCCCATCCGAAACCTGTCCTTACAGAAAGGAAGACGCTAACCCAAGCCCTCTGCAGTGGGGAAGAGAACCCTGCCCGCCCACCCCCGGCCGCAGGGTGGATGCCCCTGAATGAGGAGGTTCCCCAGCTGCTTCCTGGAAGAAGCAACCCTGCCACCTGCCACGATCGGGTGCCTCCGACTTCGGTGGGGTGTCCTCCGCTTTCAGAAAGCACCTTGAAAGCTGCCTTGAGTCCAATGTTGGTCCCGGGGCCTGAAAGTTGAGGAAGGAGTAGGGGAGGAAGGTGGATTCCGTCCAAGACTGACAGGTCAGCTCCTCTCCGGGAGCAGAATGTCCTGAAAAGCTGGAGGCTTTTATCTCGAGTGGAGCCTCGGTCAGCTATGTGACTCTGCACGGCGATGTCCTGACCACTCACCGACTGTCCACCCCGGGAACCAGCTCCATGAGGCTCTGACTTCTGCAATCCTGGCAGACTGAGGGCGCTGCCTCCCTGTGCCCCGGCCGCTCCTTTGTGGACCGTGTCCAGCGGGAGGGGGCCTCCTGGACAGCGGGGCTGGAAGGCTCCGCATCCCTGAAGTCTCAGCAACATCTGTGCTCTCCACAGCACTACCTTGGCCTTGCTGACAGTGGCTGTGTTTTCCTTTTAGAATCGGTCCTGTTTGCGGTGCATCGCGACTGTTTAATTCACGGGGCGTCGGTGCATGGACAGAACCCGCCTTCCTCCCCTGCCCCATCCCTGGGCCCTCTTCCCTTTAGCAAAGTGTCCATGTCCCTGTTCCCTGTCATCTCTCAGGAACTGACTTTAGATTGTGTGCAATGATTTACAACACTGCAAGCAAACAAACAACCACCAAGAAAAAAAACCTAAAACACTAGCAAAAAAAAACCACTTGATAACCCAAACTGCAGTTATGTATTGCAAGCATTTTATCAGCCTTCCCCGAATCGCACAGCCCACACAGCTAGAGAGAACGTCGGCTCTCAGCCAGCACTCTGAGCAGAGGCCAGAGTTCACCACTTCCTCTGCCTCAGTTTTACCTTCTTTCTCCCTTTCTGTCTTTGTTTTTTGGCTGACTTTTCTCTCGTCTCCTTGATTTGTTGTTGTTTTCATGCTTTGATCTTTCAAATTTTCACTTGCATCACATATTCCTGCGTGTGGCACCTTCTGGTCATAGGCCCCACCCACTCTGCCCCTTCCCTGCCCCTCTCCACCCCTCCCCACCTCTTCACCCCCTTCTGTCCCCCACCCCTCCGCCCACAGCCCCTTCCTCTCAGCTGATGCCCCATTCCATAACAGAACTCCTCCTACTTTCACTCAGCTTTCTTTGTTTACTTTATTGCTTTTTGTTTTCTGCATGTCTGGTTTTCTGGCTTAGATGTCTCAGATACTAGAGAAAGCGCAGGAGCTGTCTTTCAAGCTTGACCATTTCAGGCCACCTGATCATCTCCAGCTCCACCAACTGTTCTGCAAATGCCTTGGCTTCGTTCCTCCTTGTGGGCGAGCAACACACACGCACACGCGTGCACACACACACACACACAGTGATTTCTAATACAGGGCTACAGCCTATGGCTGTGTTTAAATCACCGCTTTAGCTGTTTCCATGGATTGGATCCGTCCTTTCAATCACCTTTTTATCTTTTCTTGTCTTCTTTCATGTTAAATTTGTGTTTTTAAAATAACCCTACCCTGACCCTTAATGTGTGACTATTTATAGATATTTAGGAGACTGTTGGGGGATATATATGTATATATATAACGTCTCTTATCTGAGGAGGCCATAACTGTGAAAGGCACTGTTCCTCCATCTCTAGTGTGAGAATCCAGCAGCACAGACTTTGTTTTTCTCCATTTCATTCTTTGTTCTATTTATTTCTGTATATTTCGCACACCCTGTATGTTTGTGCCTCACACACACATATGCAGTTTCCCTTTGGAAAGTCAATTATCTCTCCTGTGATTAAGGATAACTTAAGAATGCCCCTTTCTCAGCAAGGCATGGTGCAGTCCCATAAACCCAGCAACCTGGGAGGCCGGGGCAGGAGTGTCATAAATTCCAGCCCAGCCTGGCCCACGTAGAGACTTAGCAAAACCACCTCAACCTAAAAATTAAAAGGTCTGTTGATGTAGCTGAGCATGAAGGCCCTGGGTTCAATCCCCGGTACCCTCAAAAACAGGAGGTCTCTTGTACGTACCCTCACGCTTGCGGAGTTTGCATCTGAACACACACATGGCTCTTAGGAGTAGCCAACTCCAAGATGAGGCGTTGAAATTTGGGCAGAAGATCTGAGTGCAGATTTCTCCAGGGAAGACTGACAGCATCCAGCAAATGCATGAACAAGAGGCTCATCATTAGCTGAGAGGGAACGCAAATCAGAACCATGAACTAACTGTGTCACCCACAGCAAGGGCTCCACCGAGAACTCAGATTACATCAGACGGTGGGAGAAAGTGGGAAAACAGAAACTCATTTATGTTGTGAATGAGGAAGTAACGAAGTAACGTCACAGCCTTTTCTGAAAAGACAGCTTGGCAACTTCTCAGAGGGTAAAGCAAAAAGTTACACTGTGACAAGAAAAGTGATGTCCTTTCAATCTCTCTCTCTCTCTTTCTTTCTCTCTCTCTCCCTCCCACCCTATCTCTTTCCCTTCTTTTTTTTTCTACTACTAGAGAGGCAATCTGTGTGCATTAAGGCAAGTGTCTGCCCCTGAGCTATAGATCCGACTCTTTTAAATTTGATTTTTATTTTGAGCCAGGGTCTGTTTAAATTGGCTGGGCTGTGCTTGAACTCATAATCCTCCTGCCTCAGCCTCCTGAATAACCAGAATTACAGATATGTCTCACTGAGCCTAATCAAGTGAGCTAAAATCCATGTCCACATTGTTTATGAATTACTCTTTATAACAGCACTATTTACACTACACAAACAGTGAAACAACAGGAATGTCCATAAGTGACAGGTGAGTGAGTAAGTACGTGTATGCAATCCTTTCCATATTGGACACCATAAGGAATAAAGAACTGAGGGTTCCCTGCTCCTGCTGACTGGAATGCCTGGGCCGGGCAGGCTGGCATGAGAGGTGAATTTCTAGTGTCCAGGGCTGGGCTGGGGGTGGCAGAGGGGACAAGGCATGTGATTGCTTAAGCGTGTGAATATTTGAGCAGTGATGGAAGGTTCTGACAGTAGATTATGGCGGTGATTGGCGCCATGGAAACACTTGTTAGACTGAGTTTTGTGCACACAGTGGCTGAACTGTGCGTTCTGTGAATCGTTTCTCTGTACAGTCGCTATAGGATAATCGGCTCCTCACATCACACTCCGTGCTCCCCAGCCCGTGGTCCCAGCAAGTGGGCAACAGTTTGTGTGGCTGTTTCTCTGCCTCACAGCCCAAATTTGCTCTGCCTTAGCTGGAAATGGAGACGTGGCGCTGTGAGGAATTCCTTTCCACAAGGCTGGTTTCATGTTCGGTCACCCGCATTTCTTTCGGCGAAACCCCATCTAGACAGAGCTCTTTGCTGCTGAGTATTTAAACCAGCTAAAGTCACACTAAGGAGAGGTGGATATTCACCTGCTCGTGCATGGAAATGAGCTGGTGGCCGGGGTGGCTCCGGCTCCAGGCCATGGGCAGCAGGGTCCCCGGCCAGCTCCGCCCTGCTGGACAGCACTGCAACTGGAAGCAACAACCTTGTTGCTTGGCAACAGCAACTGGAAGGCCGTTTCTGCCCAATCACTCTGCTAGATAAACTCCTGGGGTGGCACCCCAGGGTTACTACCCAGTTCTCAGTCAGCGCTTTCAGGAAAGAGGGCTGCCGAAAAGGCTCAAAGCCCATCTTGGCTGGCTGAAGAGTGCGATTTGTTACATCCTTATCGACTCGTGGCTTGGAACGGTGTAAGCGGGAAGGAAGGTGTAAGAGCTTTAAGACGCTGGGTCTGGGGCACAGCCCTGAAGTCCCAGCACTCTGAGAGCCTTTGACAGGAGCGTAGCGGTTTCCAGGCCAACCTGGGCCACTTAGACTTCAGTGTGAGTCTGTCTCAATACTGTTCATAAAGAAACACCAAGGCCTTGGGACGTGAAGACCTGGGTTCAGTCCCCAGTGCCACACGTGCACAGGCACACGCTCGGGCCAAGTGCAGCTCAGCAGCACAGTGTAAGCCCTGGGTTAAATCTCCAGATTCCTAACAATTGTAAACATAGGAAACAAAATGCCAGCTTCACCGAAATCAGAGCTGACGGAGGAGAGGGCGCAGGGCTGTGGCTGAATGGCCTTCATGTCCCTCATGGACCCACAACCAGGAGTGGGAAGTCCTGTCCACTGCTTGGGGACAGAGCACAGTGTCTCCTCCTCCATCTCCATGAAGCCTGGTCCTTCCCTGATGAGAGATGAGCGAGGGAGAAAGAAAAATCCAAGGCCCCGGATCCAGGACTGGCCGTCACTGCCACATGGCACACAGACCAGAGATGGGCCAGTGCAGTATGGGGCAGGCACAGTTCACAGTGGGAGGTGGGATTTGACTTCTACTGCAAGCACAGCCCTGAACCCCACAAGCCAGGAGCCTATGAAGAGAGCAGATTCCTCTCCACCAGGAGACAGACTGGGGAGGCCTGGCGGGGTTTCCCCGCAGTACCAGGAGGAGAAAGACACACACACACTCACACAGTTTTCCACAGCACGAGGGCACACCCCATGCATGAGCACAAACACAGATACACACACACCCTGAATCCTGAGATTCTTTCACCCCTCCTTTCCACCCTCACCCAGAAAATTGAGGGGCACCTGCTCCTCATGATGGGAGCCCACACTGAGCAGTCGGTGCTGAGGAGAGGGTCGCACAGCTGCACCCCAGTCCCTGGATGCATCTCGCTGTTTCCCAGCCATCGGGAGAAGAAGCTGAGCACCACCGCATCCCGGGATAGCAGACTCCACTGCAACAGATTTACAGAGGTCTCAGAATTAAAAATCAACCATGCTGAAATATTTTAGAAAAGTGATTATCTTGTAAGGAATGTACAATTAAAAAGCTCTTCTCTTTAAACTGTTTAAATGTCTTTCAAATTAAAATACATTCCCACTAATGAGATAACTAGTTTTAAAATATTATTAATTATGAACTAGCCATTAATTTAAAGTGAACAGTAATAGATACTGTCGTGAACACTATTTTTATTATGTCATCTTCTGATGTCTCAGAATGTGTTGAAATACTGTTAACAGTGATTTTCCTCATTCTTCAAAGACATGAACTGCAAAAGAACTATAAAAAAATATACAAAAATGGATCGGTGATTCCTGAACTCTGCATCATGTTAGAACTTTGGGCACTGGAGAACAGGTGGCCGACTGGCCACCCTGGTAAGCAGCTGGGGCCCTGCCGGTGCGCGGGCTAAGAATCAGACATTGATCCATATTCCCCACCCCTGTTGGCAAGTAGGCACCGGCGATCTGAGTGTCTTTTTGGAGGATGAATGTATGCAGCATGGCAAGTGGGGAGGAGGTTCCTTCTGCCATCTCTTTGAGGTCAAATATTTTTGTCACTGTTTTGCTCGGTTTTGATTAGTGTTGCTGCTTTGTTCAGTGTTCTGTTTTTGAAAATTCGATGTTTCCTTCCATTTTCCTCTGCCTGATTGGGGGAACAGCTAGTGTGGATGGGATGGGCTGTGCTGTTGAGCCCATTGCTTGTGTCCTGGTGACCTGCTGTGTGGTAGTTTTATTGCAGTGCGGTCGCATGGGTTTGTTCTGTCTTGTTCTGCTGTATTTTGCTACCTTCAAAGAGAAAAAAGTAGATAAAAATGTAACAAAATACCTCCAAAGCTGATCCATGGATCATGGATGAGGAGAAACTCAAAAACAAGGCAACAGAATTACATAAGGTGATTAAAGGTGTATAACAACAGCAAAGCAGGTCAGTGAAGTACTGAGCAGCCTGGGACAGGATATAGCTAAGCAGATAATGGACTTGGGGGGTAAAAGGAGGAAAGGAAAGTGCTCTGGAGGATATGGCTGCATGAATGTTTGAGTGTGTAGGATTGATGACTATGTTGCTAAGTTGTTACTGGATCATTGAACTTCTTTGCGGTCTCACTGTTTGAATGTCCACTTTGTGTGCTTTGATTTTGTGGCTTTAGCGACTAGGTCTAGGAAGGCAGTGTGTGGTTTATCGGCTAGTGATTTCTTGCTGCTTTTTTTCCTGAGGTTCTGTATTGTTTCTACACCTTTTTCTGCTTTGCTTTTTTTTTCTCTTTAAATAAAATTATTGTATATTTAAAAATATATATACAAAAATGACCCCCCTTTTGGGGTTTTAGTTATTAACCTCCCTTGATTGCTAGCTAAGAGCTGCTTCCTGGCCCCTGGTTAAGAACACAGGCCGAGTCAGAGGCCGGCCACGTCCGTGGTGATCTGGCCTTCCCTGGGGTTCCCAGCGGTCCCCTTCCCCTTCCTCTTCCCTGTCCTCACACCTTACATGGCTCTATAGTAACAGACAAAAGCAGTAACAACAAAGGGTTTCGTTTTCTCCACTGACATATTTTAAGCAAACGTAAGTCTGTGCAGCTTTCTTACTGTTATGCTGCTCTGTGAAAGAAACTATTTGTAGCTTTAAGCAACACACTTAGGCTCTCAGGATGCACGGTCAGGATGCCCTGGGTGGGTCTCAAAGGTGAGCTGCCCGGCTCACCCTCAGTGTCCCTCTCAGCCAGGCTTGAGGTCTCCCTCAGTGTAACGGAAACAGTGTCACTTCTAAACTTAAAGCAGTGCTTTTCCAGGGTAATCTGCATTTAACCACTCAGCAGACCTAGGATGCACCAGGTGGGATCGGGGCTCTTTCCAGTTGGTCTCAGCAAAGCCCGGGTTTGATACTTGATGACAGTGAGAGAAACTGAGAATGAGTTTTCTGAAATGATCCTCAGTGGAGAGAAATATTATGGACAGCGACAAGAACGATTTTGCAACCTGGGTTAGTTAAGGAAATTCTAGAAACACATAGCTAATTTGAATGTCTACTAAAGCAAACATTGTCATCCAAGTTACTCAGAAAATGTGCAAGTGAGTTTGGGAACGTGTTCTTGAATACGCTTGAGGAGACTTAGAAGCTAGGGGCTCCGTAAGCTTGTCAAAGTTTAATGATTGCACTTGGAAAAGTTAGATGGAGATTCTGTTTACTGTGGATGTGGGACACATCACTGAAGGTGAGAGACGGCTCCCAGAGAAGGGCTAGAGACCAGTGAGGAACAATTCACATCTGCGTGGCCTTTGCAGATAAGATTGAGACAGACGCGATACCGGGATGATGGATCATTAGCTGATTGCAGAACTCAGCCCAAAGAGAAGGCAGATGGATGCACATGGTGTGTAAAGGTAGCTTCTGGAAGGGAGAAACAGAGTGTCCTTCTCTGTGTGCTTTTCTGAATTTTGTCAGTCACTTGGGTAAATACAGAAGGCTTCTCTAGTCTCTGCCTAGCTGATAGAAAGATGTGTAGCAATTATGTCACAGAGCCAATTCCACAGTATGGTATTAAGGTTAAACCTTTAAAGAATCACTTCAAAATGCAACTGGCTCAATGAGATGAAGCAACAGCAAAACCCTGGCAGAAGTGAAGGCATGGATTGTGAATATTTATTTTGCTACTAGGAATCGAACTCAGGACCTTGCTTGTGCTTGCCAGGCAGGTGCTGTGCTGCTGAGCTCTCACCAGCCCCATGGGACAGTTATTAAAGTCCCAGAAGAGTAGCTTTGCTCAATTTCACAGTGGCCCCAGGACACCTAGAAATCTGCATTTCTGACTTTTGCTTGAAAAGTTCAAATTAAAACACACTGAAAGAAAAGCAAAGTTAGAAAACACATTTTATGAAAACACAGAGAGTAACTATTCCTTTTGTCTGGGGCCGTGTAATTGTCTCTCAGCAAACCCAGCTCTGGGCAGTCAGTAGCGGTTTGCAACTACTGTGAGCTGTAAGATGCACGGAAGGAAAGACGGCCTCTGGATGCCTGGAGGCAGACTTACACCCAGTGGCAGGTGGCGTGAGTGAGCAAGAAGGTCCAGCTGTAAGGTGAGCTGTGTTTGTGTTCACACAGAGCCCCTGGCCACTGTGCCAAGGGTGGTGTCCACAGGGAATGTTAGAGGTAGGGGACCCCTGTGTGTTATTTCTAGCAACAAAACCAATCACATACAAAAATGAAATAACAGAAGCAGGAAACACAGCTACTCTGTGCAGTAAGGGCTGGATGAAAAGGGGAATGTCTCTGCCACTTCTTGGAGGGAAGAGTGAGGAAGCAGGGGTGCTCTGGATGAGGCTGTTTTTCCAGAAGTTGTCTGTTTGGGCTGAGAAGAGTCAAATTCCTTAGAATGCAAAGAGATGCTATCCACCCTGTAAGGGAGGAGAGAGGCAAAGGAGTCCTGGGCAGCTGTCAGGAGCACACGTCTCCCTCAGGTGTGACAGAGTGAGAGAGGGAGGTAGACATCAGGAAGTGTGTGGCCAGGGTTATGGGAGAGGAACAGCTGGCCAGAAGTGTCAACTCCTGGGAGCATGATGAGGTCATCACAGTGTCCTCAGAGGCTGGAAGGTGGAGCTGTCCACCCAACAGGGTTAGGATGGCTGCAGACCACTCTTGGTGGGTTCTTCAAGGTTCTACCTTCTCCAGGCTGTTGTCAGGGCTCCCTTCAGGGTGTGAGGCGCAGCTCCAGATCCATGTAGACAGCCAAAGAGGAGGGACAGGGTTGGGTGTCTGAGCCTGATGGGGCATATGTCCCCTGCATATGTCAGGAGAGGGGACACACACCGTGTCCAGGAAGACAGCTTGGTGCACCCCAACATGCCCGCCCAGGGATGAGAGATTTCCCCTGTTGACAGCTGACTTGCTCTGCCCAGTTAAAAGCACTGGGTTCTCATCCTGAGGGAATTTCACAAGCTCTGCTCCTCCTCTCCTATGCACCAAGGCTGCCTCATCACCTGCACTGTATCAGAGCACGTGGGAGAGAACCATGGCCAGTTTGCCTCAGATTGGGAGCATGAAGAAGGGATGGAGTCTGTCTGAAGTTTCCCAGTGGGCTGAGGGTCACTGCAGTGTGACACAGGCCAGCTTCACCAGGACAGTCCAGGGGATGGGACAATCTGACTGACAGCACAGCTTGCTTTGGCTGCACAAAACCTCCGAAGCAGATCTCCCAGCCCTATAACTGAACACATGCAAGTGTCAGAAGGGGCTCTGTGAAATGCCTGACTGAGCACACGGAGCAGCTGGGAAAACCGGGAAGGTTAAGGTAAAGTGAAATAGCGCATTTGCTAAGTGATGCCAGGTTGGAGCAATGTTGAAAAGCAAGATCATATGTTGGTGCCTGTTGTGAGAAAGCGTTAACCCTGCTGAATCCCCCTCACGTGCAGAGCAGAGTCATAAGGGTCCCTTGAAAAGTGTTTCCACTAAGTCGGCTGCTGCTTCCACTGCACACAGTCTAAACCACAGGGTGGATACAGAAGGAAGGGAGGAAGAGAACCAGGTACCATGGGATAAAATTTATGCCAGAATTAAACCTGACATAGACGTCAGTGCGCTTGGTGACATAAAGATCTGGAGAGGCCGAGATGAGATGCCAGCCCCTGAAACTCACCTGGAGGCGGGAGCCACTGCTGGCCCCAGTGACGCTGTCCTTTGGACCCTTGTGACTCCTGCTCCTTGGGAGAAGGAAGGCCACAAGCAGGGCTCCATGGCACAGCCTTCCTGAAGCTTAGTGTCGCTTGAGGCTATGGCTGAGGCAGGAGCACGCCAAGACCCAGCCCAACCTGGTGACACGGTGATTTAGCAAAAGCTCTGGGCTGGGGCTATCACTCAGGGCAAAGCCCTGGCTTCAGTCCCAAGAGTGAAACAAGCCAGTGAAGGCACAGTGGATGACAGAGGGAGAGTGACGGAGACACCGCCCAGATCCACACGGACTTCTTCCTCAGGGCCCACCACTCTGGTCCCGAGGTAGCCCTGGTCCCGTGGCAGGCATGGAAGGAGGAGGTTCTCGCTTACTTTCCTCTCCCATGGATAACAGAGTTCTCCGAGTCTCCTCTCCTTCTTGCTGGCTTGAGGGTCCTGGCAGCCACTCTGTGCCCTTCGCCGCCCCACTGTGGACTGGACCAGGTCTCCCTGGGGTCAGCTCTCCACTGTCCACCCCAGCAGGTGTGCTGCCAGTAGCGTGTGGAGCCCACCTGCCCCATGCCTGCTTCTGTGGCCTTGGGAGAAAGAGAGGGGCTCAGGAGGAGCTACACATTTGTTTTTATTCTTGTTCTTTGATCTTTTGAAGTGATGCCCCCAAAACAGAAATCTTTCCCACAGTCATTGCCTCTGTGTTTTCTTGAAGCTTCTGTGAAATTCCTGGTACTGTGTTTTGATCTTAATTCACTTGCATTGACTTTCAGGTAGGGTATCAAAGGAGAGCAATTCAATTATTTTGCATACAGATGACTACTTTGCCTGATAGCACTTTAACCTCTTTTTTTCTCTTAATACCATTCTGGAAAATTAGCTGATCGCACACCCTTTAGTTTATTTCTGTATTCTGTCCCACTGGTTTGTGTGTCTGTGTTTACTAATATCACACTTTTATTACTGTAGCTTTATATTATACTTTGAAATCAGACAGTGAACTGTGTCCAACTTTTCCTTTTGTCTTCATTTTTAGCTGACTAATAATCTCTGCATAAACATGGGACAGAGTATCATGTTCTGATCTGTGTGTACCTTGGAGAAGCGTCAACCCAGTTAGTGGACATATGAATTGCCTTGCTAACTGTCTTAGCCACTTTTCTGTCACTGCTGAGACAAAATATCCAACTCATACAAGTTAAGGGAGGGAAGGTTTATTTGGCTCACGGTTTGTGGAGGTTTCAGTCCATAATCGCTGGCTCCATGGCTGGGTGGCCTCATGGAGAACAAGTGATGGCAGGCAGAAAGCAGCAAAGCAACAGTGGAATACACAACCTCTTCCTGTCCTGTATTATAGGCAGGCTGTCCACACTCAAACCCCAAATCCCAGCATCACACACTCGAAATTCCAGCACCTCTGTGTGATCACATGCAGCTGTGGGGGGACATCTAGACACAATAACACCAACTTATTTTGTTTTTTTGGTAGTAAAAATGTTAAAAATCTGTTATTTTACTAATTCCAAAATATGTGATACATTTAACATGTGTCCAGGAAGGAGAAACATTTGTTTCATATTTACCATGCAAAACTTCAGAACTTATGTGTACTTAAAAATATTTTCAGAAGTTACTAATTGACAGCAGATCCTCTAAATGAACTTTATTGCCAGTTTGAAAATTGTACTCCAACCTAAGCAAAGAAATGTCAGTCAGGGTGCATAGGACCTGCAGAGCTTGGCTTTACTCCTGTCAGCCTGGGAATCTACCTATTTATTTGCAGATATTGCTGCTACCTCATTGACTCATCAAGGTGTAAAGGTATCACCAATTGGCTCCGCATTATTTTGGGGAAGTTTATGAGCCTTGATATTGCCTGGAGTTCAATCTCTCCTCTCACCTCTTTCTTTAGCTTGTATACAGCTGGTTTTTATTAACCGCAGGAGTGTTTTTAAATTGTTTTATAGTATATGTAAATCAAATTGAAGGTTTTAACGGGTAATTTTTCACACAATGAATGTCGAGGCTAAAACTTGAGGGCAGGTTGCTGAGTCTTACCTGCTAACACATAGAGGTAGCAGATGTGCTTCTGTTTACAGCCAATGAGCTGCAGCTCTAATAATGCTGAGAATTAGTCTTCCATCTTGAACCGAATGAATGGTGAGTGTCCTTGTGCTTTGGTTGCACCAGACACAGTTCCCTAAGTGGTACCTTGGTGGGGTCAGATTGCTTGGGGTGTGAATTTTAGGTTTGTTGCTAAAGGGCTGGGGGTGTGGCTCCATGGGGAGACCCTGGCTCAATTTCGAGTGTTGCACAAAACACACAGAGGTCTAGGTGGGTACCAGGAGGAGCTGCCCCGGCCTGCAGGTCTCTGCCCAGCAGGGGAGCAGGAGCAGGGGGCAGTGGGGAGCCTGCTGCAGAGCAGAGGCCTCAGGCAGAGGGGCAGCTGTGGGTCATGACTTGGAATGATGTCGCTGTTGAGCCTGAGGCTCTGGAAAGACCATAGGGAAACTGAGACCCAGTAGAGGTGCAACTTGGGTGGGGACGGGAGGGGACCCGCAGCCACTGGCCCTGCCAGCCTTCTGGGGCACCTGGCCACCCCCACCTCCCATCTTCTCTTTGTTTTTCCTTCCTCATTGTTCTGTGGGTCCCTCAGGTGAACTGGCTGAGGGGTTTTTATTGTAAGAATCCAGCTCTAGTAAGCATTTCTCCTAAAATCTGTGACTATCTCATTAAAAAAAAAAAAAAAAAACTAATCTTTAAAACAAATTATGTCTTAAGTCAATTTTTGTTTCATGATCCAAGTATTTAAAGTTGCATTGGAAGCATTCACTAAGGCCTTGCATTAACATTAATATTTCTGAAATATTAACAACAGCATTGCTCTGTATTCATAGTAAGGTTTAATGGGTATGTGATAAAGAAAATGTTACCTTTAATTAGTTTATATTAAAAGGTTGATGACTGAGAACTCTAACGCTGATTCTCTTAGTCATATGTAGTGACTGCCCAGTCTGTGTGATGCACTGCAGACACCAGGATAAATCACATAAAACCCGGCAAGGCCTCCGGGTCTGCTCAGGCTGACACAGGCCGGGGCAGTCGTCACCTGCACGCAGTCTTCCCTGCAGACAGACAGGTCCAGGTCCAGGCACTGGCCAGTGTGGCTCCTGGTGAGGACCTTTTCCCTGACTTTTGAGACATCTGCCTTCTTCCCGAGTCCTCACATACAGTTTTCTGCATGTCCAGAGGTAGAGAAAGAGAGAGAAAGACAGAAAGACAGGCAGACAGACAGACATGGAGGGAGAGGGAGCAGGACAGAGAGAGAAGGAGGAGCTCTGTGTCCCTCTCTTATTACAAGGGCACGCTGGCTGGCCGTGGATCAGCACACAATGCAGGGACTTCATTCAACCCTAGTCCCTGTGACCCAAGCTTGGCAGTTTCCAGCACTGTGGAAACCTCAGTGAGACCCTGTCTCAAAATCAAAAGCACTTAAAAAGAGCTGGAAAAGTAGCTCTGTGTGAAGGCCCTGGGTTCAACCCCACTGCCACAATCAATCAATGAATCAGTCCTGTAAAGGTCCAACCCCCAAATACCATCATTTGGGGCTCCAGTAAGGGAAACCCAAGCATTCAGGCCCTCACAGAAGTCTGACTGTGTGTGTGTACAGGGCCCCAAGTGGAATCTGAGTGCTGGCAACACCAGCCTGGTGCGGTTACTAAGGGAGCCACTGGCTGTGGGGAGTTAACCTGAGGTGCAGCACAGACTGGAACAATCTTCAGACCTGACCGTCGAGGGCTGGAAAGAGAGGACAACCTATCAAAACATGCATCATAGTCTTCAAGGGGTTCTCAGTCACCTCATGCCAGCAGGGACAGGAACTTGGTCACATTCCTGAGCCAAGCTTCCTGCCTGCAGGGGGCCTGAGGGGGGGGGTGATGTGGGTGGGGAGGCGGTGACAGGTGAGGCCCAGTGGCCTGAGGCCTGGGTGATGTGGGTGGGAAGGGGTGACAGGTGAGGCCCAGTGGCCTGAGGCCTGGGTGATGTGGTTGGGGAGGGGGGTGACAGGTGAGGCCCAGTGGCCTGAGGCCTGGGTGGTGTGGTTTGGGAGGGGGTGACAGGTAAGGCCCAGTGGCCTGAGGCCTGGGTGATGTGGGTGGGGAGGGGGTGACAGGTGAGACCCAGTGGGACCCCTGCTGGGCAGAAATGAGCAGAACTCAGGGTCCCAGGAAGGAAAGAGGCTAGTTGACCGCAGAGCAGGCAGAGTCAGCAGGGGCCCCCGGATCTTGTGGTGGGGGAGTCACCTGGTGCTCCATCAGTGCAGGGTAGAAGGGCTGCCACAAAGGAGGATGCGGGACAGTTCAGAGGGCGTGAGGGGGCTGCCCGAGTCTGAGCTTTCCAGGGCGGGTAATATGGCAACAACTCAAGCTTGGATAGAGGAGGCTGGCACCATCAAACCGAATTAAAATAATAATAATAATAATAGCATGTAAAAATATGGTAGACCATAGAATCGGGAAAGAACATGGGTGGAGCGAACACTGTCGGGTGATCCTTGTTTCTTCTCAGTTTGTTGCAAAGTCTTGTGGCACTTGTTTGCCATTTGTGTAGTTTTAAATTTCAGTGAACTTTCTCACAGGATCGTATGGTGAGGAATAATAGGTGGGAACAGGAATGGTGTGAAACCGTGCAAATCCCCACTGAGATTCTTTCACATGTGGATAAAACACAAACTAAACAAGTAACATCTTCATGATGCATGAGGGTGCAAGATACTGTCCTCATTCACACGATGGTCGTACCTAAGAACTTACAGCTCTAAAAAAGAAGGAAAGGAAAGGGGAGGGGAAGAGAAGGAGGGAGAGAGAATAATCCCATACATCTTGTGGTCTATGTACATCAGCTGTGTGAGGAAAGTGTTTCATTAATGAATGGTAAAATTTATGAGGTGGGCAATCATTACATCATACATGAAGCTAAGCAGCGTCTGTATTTTGATATACATACTTAGATAGCGAGAGGGTAGACATTTGTTCACCACTGAGGAACAGGGCTGATAGAGCTTTTCCAATTTTTATTTCATTAAGAGTTTCCCTTGCATTTATTTTCTCATTTTTAATTTATCATTAGTTTTTAAATTGATAGAGAACATGTCTTTATCACATAAAACATGATAATTGCATGCACACATATGCACAGTGACTAAGTCTGACTAATGAGCATGGCGTGTTTTGCTACGGTGAGAGCACGTCTCATCCGCTCTTCATGTTCATTGTTAGCTATGGTCACCACGCTGTAGGACAGATCTCTGGACTTTTTCCTGTTTAACTTTGACCAACATCTCCCTAACCCCTCTATCCCAAACTTCCCAGTCCCTGGCAGACACCATCCCAGCCTCTACCTCCACAAAATCAGATTCAGATTCCACAAATGCGTGAGATCACACAGTGCTTGACTTTCTGTTCCTGGCTCATTTCCTTTAGCACGTTTATTTTTGTGTTTGTCTGCCTTTTTGTTCTAGAATTCCTTCCTGATAATGCACTGCCATGCAAGCTCTAGCTTAACATACAGATCTGATCAACAACTTAGTTATTTCTTTGTCTGGTGAAATTAATAAAGTAAAATAAGGTCATTAGTTTTAGTAAAATTCGTGCACATTTTGAATCCAGACAACCGAGTTACTTTTCATTTAAAGTCAGCATTCAGACAAACGCATTGTAGAAACAGAGATTAGCACGTTTCCCTCGCTTTCTCCTTAGCCTGAGCTGTCCTTAGAAGTAGAAAGCAGCAGAGAAATTCTGGGCGGAAGCTAATTTACTTCTCCTGTGCAGCATGGTAGCATTAGGGCTGAGGGCAATCCCAGAGCTCTGAATAGACTGTGTTGGCAGGTTTCCATGGTGACGACAATTACAGAAGGTCAGAGGTCACGTCTTTAGCTGACATTTTATCCATATGTAAACCATTTTTATAAAAGCTCTAATACATATTTTGAAAAACTGTTAGACTGATTCTTTACTAAAGTAATAGAATTTAAAATGAGGCACAATCACTGAACAGGAGAACAACCATTAGAAATGGGAGGTTTTTCTTTGGAGAATAAAAGCCCCTTAACTTACTTAGTACAAAGTTTTTAATGCTTCTTTTAATTTAAAGTTTGAAAGTAATGGGTACAGTTAGACACCAGTGCAAACAGGGGTTTGAATCAGATCCAATTTTGATATTCACAGGGCTGTAAGTCAGATATGTCAGACCTGGAGGGGACAAGCCAAATCAAATCGCAAGGTTTAGGGTTTTATTTTTTTTTTTTGGGGGGGGGGTGAATGTGCATTGGATTCTTTTTATAAATCAAACTTCTACTTAAAATTGTTCTTATGGCTTCAAATGAGTCTACATGATTTGCTACCTTTGACTTCAAACCATATTTTTTCTACTTTGCAAAGTTTCAACTTTAAGCTTTCTTTCCTGTGCTCGTAATGCAAGGCAGTTGTGTTCATCTGAAGGCACTGGTACCTGTGCATAATGCACCTTAATTGTCTTCACTTCCCTTTCCCCAGAATGAGACAAAGAAGGACGTAAGTGGAGGAGGAAGAGCTAGAGAGGGAGGCCCAGGGGACTCGTCTGTCTTTTGTCAGTGTGTGAGGGTCTTCGGCTCCGACTTCTCTGGTCCCGAAGACTGGTTTCATGGAGTCTGCAGAGGAGAATGGTCTGAAAGGCATGCACAATCCGAACCCTGACCTGTGCTGGTCCCTGCAGGGCCCTTGAACCTGTGAGCATCTCCTGTCCATGAGCCAAGAGGTGAGGAGCTTAGGCAGGAACCCTAGCAATGGGGCAGAACGGCACACAGAGAGCACACGTCACCACCCAGGTCCTGTGGTGCAGCCCGTACCTGTCTGTGTCGGGGATATGGACCTTTGCTCTGCTTTCACGCAGGGGTCCTGGTCCAGATCTCTGGATCCCATGAGAGAAATCAGCATCACGATGTTCTACTAAAGCCAGCAGTTCTGCTCCTCTTTGCTCTGCAACAGCACACACGCAGGGCAGTGCTGCAGGGCCCCCCTAGTACAAGGCTGAGAACCACAGGCGGGGGTCCTATCAACCGGACGATGCTGTGAAGAAAGGTTGATACACTGTGGACTCTGTCGTACACCCAGGCCAGTCTTTGTACACCTCTCCATCCTCACCACTTCATGGTCGACACAGTGGACCTGGCTACGTCCTCGCTACCCTGACCAAAGGCATGTTTCAGAGATCACTTTTAGAGGAGGGGTGGCACATGCTTATGATCCCAGCACTCAGGAGGCTAAAGTAGGAGGATTGCTACGAGTTCAAGGCCAGTCTAGGCTACATAGTGAGACCTTGTCTCAAAAAAAGATTTCATGTAAATTCTATATAAATTCATTTTAGCTCATACACAATCAGTGAGTAATAACCATTTTTACTCTTGGTTGTTAAGCATATTGATTTGTGTAATACGTTTGAGACATTTGAAGTTCATTGTCTTTCAGAAATAGTTTTATAACATTATGCTTTCAATAAGATATAATGTGTCAGCTTAGAGTGTCTTTATGTAAGTATCTAGGAGCAAAGGAATTAATTATCTGGCGTTTTAGTGTTACAACAGAGAAATGACATCTAATATTACTGACGTCCCAAACACTATTTCTATCAATCAAAATAGATGTATATTTTAATATCTGCTTGTGGTGATCAAATTTGACTGTGGATTCTGTGTTTCCAATATGAAATAACGTTTCTGTCCACTTCATTTTCTTTTCCCTTGACTCTTTCTCTATCGGATATTAATACTGACACCTTAGCTTTAGTTTTCTTTTCATTTTCTAGCAAAATTTGATCTATTCTGATATTTTTATTAAAAATCAACTTTCACGTCATCAGTGTGTGTGACAGTGTGAGTCTAACTTTAAAAAGAAAAAGAATAACATATAATCACACATATTTCAGCACGAGATGCAGACTATTAAATTAGTGTATAGAGCTCTTTAAGCTGGAGGAAAAAATCATACAAATACTGAGAAGTGATGATATTATCAGCCTTTTTGCCTGTGGATGCTTGTTCCTGTAGAAACGTAAGTGCCACGAAGCCCTGAGAGGGGGCTCACCCCGTGGCACCTGACCCTCAGCACTTGTCTTCCTCTGCCACTCCCAGCCCCAGGCAGAGCAGAAGTGGGGCAGCCAGGTCCCTGCTGTCATCCTGCCCCAGCCAGCACTAAAGCCCTGGAGCCTTGCTGTGCGGCCTGCGGCCCCTGCAGGGGCCTCAAGTCCTCAGTGCTCCAACCGCACGTAGTAGGGGATTCAGAGGCTGGGTGGAGTCAGCACCTGGAGCCCAGGACCTAGGACGCAGTGGCACAGACTGGGCCTCCCCAGGCATAGCGACCAAAAAATAAGCAAAAACATACCTTTGGAAGCATAGTGGGATAACTGTCACCTTGACAAGGACAAGGACAGCCTGAGCTCTGAGAGCTACATTCAAAAAGAAGCATGCATGTGACAGTGTTTTAAACCAATAGAGCCACCTTGTTTTTTGATACAGACTGTCATTATGTTAAAGATTGGCAAATTATACTTGCTAATATAGGTACTGGTTTGCAGGATACATTTAAAGTGTAAGTTGAGTCCTGAATGTGATATAACTATTAAATCAATCAGGTAGAACTTGGTGATTCTACTGCAACTTTCTCCATTGTTAATAACGAATCTGACCTGAATAACCCATGACTTCAGGAAATACAAATTAAAGTGTCTAGAGCGAAACTGGGGAAATGTATGTTAAATGTTTTAAACATTCTGAAATCACTCCTCCCACATTTTCACCTATGGAAATTTATTTTTAAATCAAAGACTTATAGCCAAGGGAAAGTATTATGATGTGTTCTTAAAGAAAAAGCAACCTATATTTAATCATGCAGCTTTGTCAAGGTTTGTTGAAAACAGATGAGCTATGTGGGCAAGTAGTTCATCTGTAGGTTTTATGCTTAGTATGTGGAAGGCCCTGGGTTCAATCTCCACTACCAAAAGGAACAGGAAGAAGCGCACCCGTTAGAGTAGAGTGCTGTATTACACAGGTGGGTGTGTGTACCATTTACTGGTGATGCAGAAGTGTAACAGGGCTGCTGAATAAGGAAACTCACACTGCATGTTTGGGCATAATGGAAAAGGATTCCAAAGTAACATCAAACAGGAAAGAGTCGCTACCTACATACCAGAACGCTGAAGTTCCTTAGCATGTGCCGTAACATCGATTTTTATTTGTCACATTTTCTTGGGTTCCTGTTTGCTACATATTCCAAGGGACAGTCCTTCCCCACTGCGGTACAGTCACCCTGAGCCTGGCAGTTTAAGAATCTTAAAAATGTGCATAACTGTTCACTATTCTGTAAGAAGCCTTGTAAGCTGGAATAGTCAGGAGCTCACTGGCAAGACGAGGTGAGCACATGCTCAGCAGACTTCTGCTCTTTGGTTAGGCCACTCTCGTACCTTCAGGCTTGGGTGGATTTTCCTACAGTTATTCCTAGTTCCTATCTGAAAAAACTCTAGAATGTCACACATCGATGCTTCACAGTGACAATGAGTGCTTTCCCCCAAATTCTATGTTTTCTGGGAAATCTGATTTAGAACACATTATTATATTAATTGCATGTACTTACATAATTATATGTGTGTAATTGCTTCACTAAGAATGGGGAAGGGAAGGAAAAGCAAGGGGAGGGAGGGATTGAGAGAGAGAGAGAGAGAGAGAGAGAGAGAGAGAGAATGCACAGGGGCACAGACAAGGGAACTGGTGAGTGGAAGAGGATGACAGACCTAGAAGAACCTCACCAGTGACAAAACTTCATCAACAGATGAGTGGTCATAAATTTGGAAACCCTGATGAATCATTAGGTTTGGGAAGGCATATTCTGCCAGCATCATGGCAAAACTACCTGTAGAACTGGGATAAGATCTTTAAAGGATGAAAATGCCATTGATAGCCTCCTCATCCTCCCAGATCCCTGGGCCTGGGAAATTCCATATTTAATTCTTGGCAATTAAAAAATAACTCCTGGACTGGGGGTTTAGCTCAGCAGCATAAGCACCTTCCTGGCAAGCATGAAGTTGTGAGTTCAATCCCTAGTTTCCACCCCAAAATAATAATAATAATAAGGATAACAATAATTCTTATATTTATGAAAAGTAGAAAGTAGAAAAGAACCTGGCATGCCAATTTCATTTTTTTAATCTAGTGTAACTCTAAAATAAGTAGTGATAACCTAGCATTTCTTCTTAAAACTATGACTATAGACGTGAAAATGTAAATAAATTGTTAGCTAACTAAACATAACAGCCAATGAAAGAATGATTATACTCAACCAAAGTTGATCCTCGGAGTTCCAAGATGATTTATCATCAAAAATATAATTTTCTTGCTAATTAATTAAAAAAATTTACAATCATTTGCATGAGTGCTTCCTCACGATATTTACTGATTTACAATAGGCTACACCTCAACACAAAGGGAACTAAGAAATTCCCTCTGCTTGTATAGATCCTTAAAAGAAAAATGGGCAGTGGGTGACAGACTGGTAGACACAGACACAGGAATCCACACAGACACAGGAATCCGCAGGTGGGTAAACGGGGGGTGGGGGTGGGAGATGAGGGCTGAGTGAGCAGTGGGGTGCTGACCCGACGTAGTGGGTGCTGAGGTTCCCAGCCAGGGTTGGAAGGAAAAGCCGTGGCTGCACAGCTCAGGAAGAGGAAAACTCCGTTACCCTGAGATAATGTGATTCACGTAAATGGGAAACAACAAAAGCACAGACACCCACGGGGAGGCAGGCATGAGACCCGAAAGCTTCTCAGAGGCGACAGCCAAAGCCTGTGTGGACCGGAGATGTTACCTCAGGCATATGGGGCCCTTCTTGGGGGCAGGGAACCTAAACTGCCCAGGACACTATGACCAGGAGGTACCTGAGATCCACAGGCAAGGCGCCGGCTGAAGTGCATGGGGGAGAGTTACGCAAATACTCAAATGTTAATCCATAAAATTAACCCCCATTAAATGCAGGTGGGTGTTTTGAGTAACTCAGGTGTGTGTGTGTGTGTGTGTGTGTGTGTGTGTGTGTACATGCATTTGTCTGTGTATAGAGGCAGAGAGGGGAATTTTTAAACGTGTGAAATAGTAATTGAATTGGCTGGATCTTTACAATTTATACATTATACAGTTTCAAAATTCTCAGCTATTTTCATAGTACACTGGAAATCCAGACGGTTGAGTCAAGCACAAAGCAAGCACAATAGATCCACCAAGGCGTGCAAACCAGAGCAAGGAAACAGATCTTGTTATCAAGTAAGCCCCCAACAAGCACAAGGCACTGATCCAAATACACAGTGGAAACTTAAATTCAAAACACGTTTCAGCAAAAGGCACGCTGCCGTGAACCCCTCCAAATGCTCTCCCTTGCTTTGAGCACACTTGTCCCACTGTCCTCACCGCTTTCTGGAGCAGCTCTGGAGTGATCTTCCTGGAGTGTCTCTGCCTGGTGCCAGCAGCAGGAAGGAAGGCTGGTCGCATGTCCTCCCCGTGGATAACACGGGGAGGATCTGGCATCCTGCAACTTCTGCTCTTGTATAATAATTCCTTGAGTTGGTTCAGGAAATCGAGGCAGTCAGAAGAGTGCTGCTAAAGACCCTCATGAAAGAGGACTCCGGAACTGCTCTAGAAATCGGAGAGAAAGGTGCTGTTGGTGTGTGCAAATCAAGGGGCGTGACCTCAGCGGGGATTCATAGATTTTAATGTAGTACATTTTGGTCTAAACTTTTGCCCTATCTTTCCATCACACTTCTGCGTCTCTCTCAGGAGGAGATGTATTAGTAAAGAGAACAGAGGGCTCTAGAATGAATTAATATTCTCCACCCTGTTATCAAAGATGGATCCATACAGAAATACGAGTGAACTGCGAGAGTATACCATGGTATTTTGGCTTAAGATAGATAATTTGGACCCAAGAGAACATGGAGGGAAGGACGCATGGGGAAGCACAATGCTCCCTGCACTTAAGAGTCCAGAAACGAGTCCGGAGTGTGACACTTGGCTTCTCAGTGCTCAGCGAGGCCCTCAGCCGTCAGCAAGCAGAATAGCTAGAGACGCAGGCAGGGGTCTTTCATCCTCTACCCCCGGCTTCCCGGAAGCCAGGGCATCATGCCACAGCTGGGGCTATGCAGCATGCTTTTAAAAAAGCTAATAAAGTTTCATTTTACAAAAAGTCTTAGTATTAGAGAACACACTCACCAGGAAGAACAGGAGGGTCTTGTGCCCTATCTGCCTGCAAAATGCCCCATCAGTAATATTTCACATCAGTGCAGTACCCTAATTAATAACTGATAAATTTATATTTAATTCTTACCTAAAGCCTGCAATTTACATAAAGCATGCTTTTGTGTTATGCATTACATGGATCTGAACAAATACACGATGCCCTGCAATGACAGAACAGTTTCACTACCCCGGGGTCCAGTGCATTATATTCTCACCCTTCCCACTGCTCCGGAGATCCGGCATGGGCCAGCCTGGCAGCTGTCTCCACAGTTCTGTCTTTTCCAGAATGTCTTGCAGTTGAAATCATACAGTGGGTACTCTTTTCATATGAGCTATTTGCACTTTAAAATGTGCACCAAATATTCTTTCATGTTCATTCACAATTTCATAGCTTATTCATTTTCAGGGCTGAATAATATTCCATCACACAGATGGCCAACTACTTGCTGAATCCACTCAACCATGACTGACATCTTGGCTGCTTCCAGTTTGGGTCAGCAACAACGCATTTTTTGTGGTTAACTCATTTTGTTAAATACTTATCACTGTGGTGCCAGATCCTGTGGGAACATGAATATAAATTGGTAAGAAATGCTAAAGTGTTTTGTAAAACCACTGTGTCCTTCTGTATTCCCATCTGCAACATGAGAGGTGTGGGTATTGTGCCTCCTGGCTCTGCTGATAGCTGTGCAGTGCTACCCTGTCATTTTGACCTGGAGTTTCCCCATTGCACGAGGAGGAGGAACACCTTCTACACTTACTTTCCACCCACTTCCTTCTTTGATGAGTAGTATTAAGATCCTTCGCCCACATTTTCATTAGTTTCTTATTTTCCATATATATATATATGGAAAATCCATACATATATATGGATTTGTTTTGCTTTAAGACAAGGCCTTACTCCCAGTTCTGGTTGTCCTGGAATCCACTATGTTGCCCAGCTTGGCCTCAAGCTTGCAACAAGCTGCCTGCTTCCCAAGTGCACCACCATGCCCAGCTCATTTTCCTGTTATTTTTTAAGAGACATGTATTTTGCAAACATTATCTTGTGGTCTGAACTTTTCTCCATGATCTCAGGAATGTTTTTCACAGAGGTTTTAATCAGAGTGAAATCTGATGGGTCAGCTTCCTGTTTTGTCCATTTGGAATTCATCTAAAGACTCATGGCCAAACCCACACTGACTTAGCTCCTCCTGTGTGGGCCTCAGGGAGCACTATCCCTCTGTAGCTCACATTCAGTCCTCTGGTTCACTTGAGCTGTAGGTCAGCAACTTGTCTCCACTGATATTTCTCCCAGCATAGGATTATTTACCTGTTTTAACCAGAACTGAAATTAGATGATCCCATCTGAGATCTACTGCTCTATCAAGCATCAATGACTGTCACCTCTAGATTACTTTACAATGTTATGAATAGCAAAATTGTAATACTGTCTATAGCACATTGCTCTATTTCATTTGAATCTTCATCCAATAACAGTAATAATTTTTTCATAAATAGAAGATCTTTGTGCATTCTGAAGCTGGGGGAAGTGTAGAATCCTAATCTGTCCCTTTCTCTCTCTTTCCCTCCCTCCTTCCCTCCTTTATATATTGAGATACCAGAGTAGCAAGGTTCTCCAGCACAGCTGGGTAATCCGCGTGGCTAATGTATCTTTGTCAAACAATTCTCCTGAACTGGCTTCACTGAGGATTGTAAAACTTCTACTAAAAATATCTGCCCCACTTCCTCATTATAACAATCTTATATGACATAACTAAGTGCGCATAAGTAAAGTTTCTCGGGGGGTGGGGGGCTGCAGCCGGTATCAGGCACAGGTGACATAAACTAATTCCTAAGCTGGGTCCCTGATTGACATTGAAGTAAGTTAGGAGGCTGCTCATGATTTTAAAGCATAATTAGTGTCAGCTGACTATCACCTTCATGAAACCTAGCTTCAGAATGTTCCATTAGAAAAGGAAAATGATCAAAGAACTGTGAAATTATGGGACCATTTATACTTTGGAATTTCTATGCTTTAATTATTCTATAATAAAGGACAAGGAGAGATTGCAGGCATGTGGTGTTAATGATCCTAAATGCTGCCCAGAATTGGAAATGAGTCTCTTGCTCGAGACTTCTCTTATTCTCCACTGAAGCTGTCTGGCCCCTCACTTATATTCAACGTAGTCTGTAAAACCTGGCAGGCATGAGATGGTTTTAAAGCAGTCTCTTTTCTTCTGTTCATGACACTGGGGGAGAGAGAGGATATATATGAGAGTAGCTCTGTTGTCTCTGGGAGTTACTTTCTACTGAGAAATTTATTCTCCCTTTGATTTCATCTTATGTGCCCTCTGCTTATATTATTAGAATTTTGGGGAACAAAGATCTAGTCACAAGGTTATGAAAATAAACATATTCCTGAATCTTAGGCAGTGTATTCAGTCCTTTGTCTACTTACAACACTTTGTACTGACATGAGCCACAGAAGAGGCTAAAGTAATTGTTCCCCCTCTAATGGGCAAGAAATAAGCTGGGGTGAACTATATCCACACAGGCATTCACACCCCGGGTAACCCTCTTGCCAGGCCTCAAGTGTGGAAGACCTCTGGCTTTCACTAATCATCGTGTGAATATGATCAAAGTACACTTTGCACATCAAAGCCCTCAAACATGTGAGGCCTGGAGGAGGAGTGAGGGGCGGCGGAGAGGAAATTATTAAAATAGGCAACGTGCAGGGACAGATCTGCCCAAGTGAAACACATTAATCCATGTAACCGGTCTGCATTAACAAAAGATTGTGGAGAAATTGACTGCCGATGCGGATAGACATAACATTAATCAGTGTCATCTTAGCGGGCCGCTGTAAATATCAACGCACGTCCACACTGATGTGCCCACATGTCCACACACAGACATTTGCGTATCGTTCGTGATGGGGTAACCTGTGCTGTATAATCCGGTATCCAGGCACTGAAGTCCATCCGCCGCTGGATGAATACGCACAGCCACAAGAAAGCATGGCCTTGGAGATACCGTTGCTTATGTGTTATTTTGTTTTTACACTTTCAGACTGAACGGAGAAAGCATTGAGATGAGATTCTTTAAAATAAACTTGAACGTACTTGGATTAGGAAATAAATCTACATATGCCCTCAAAACTGAACAATTCTAGCGGTAAGAGGAATAGGCAAGGTGACAGTCTCAGTAATATGAGTAAATTCACTGACAGGCTGGCCAAACTCAAAAATACAAAAAAAATGTGCATGAAACTACTCTAAGAGGAGCCTAAGAACAGTTTCCAAAGCAGTCGCCAGAGGAGTCTTCACTCCGCCAAACACAGCAAACCGTGGCTATTTCTCCTTCCTCCTGCTCAGGATGTGAGCATGCTGGGCGACAGGCACTAGAGCTCTGCCTTGAGCCAGGCACTTGGCTGCTGTGAGAGGAGTACAGTGTAATTAGTTACCCGCAGCTGTAAGCAGGACATCATCAGACGGCCTCCCCCTCATGCTTAAGAATGTCTTCTCTACATCAGCGTCGTTTCCTCTGTTGACTCTCTGGCTTTTTTGTTTTGTTTTGTTTTTACAGTACTAAGGACTGAACTTGGGAAATCTGGGTATTTGCACTGAGCTGTGTTCCCAGCCCTTTTGTACGTAGGTGTATTTTTTTATTTTGGAACAAGGTCTTACCTAACTGCTAAATTGTCCAGACTGGGCTCAAACTGACAATACTCCTGCCTCAGTCTCCCAGAGTGCTGGGATTAGAGGTACACAGCACTCTTTCCCTTGTGACTTACACCACCATTTCTAACTAAAATATACTTGCAAAATATTACTGGTGTTTTCCCGTGGCACTATTTATTTTGCTTTCTAGATGATTAAAAATAATTCTCACACTGCAGTTTCACACCTGACCATTCCCAATTTCTAAATGGATAGTTTTACAAGGATATTTTGTTGCTGGATTTTTTCCCAGACCTGGGCATTGTGTTGGTGTCTGTACCCTTTAACATATCTGCATCTTGAAAGTTCACTTCTTTTATTGCTAAATGATGTTCTATTGTGTCAAGGTCCCACAGCCTATTTATCAGTTCATTCACATGAGGTTAGCTGCTTCCAGGATTACACAATTATGCAAACATTTTGTAAATACTTGTTTGCAAATTTTGTGGACATGACTTTTTAAATCAACTGGGTATATGCAAAGACTATAACTGCTCAGTTGTATAATGCAATTAATTTAGCCAGGTGAGAAATTATCAAACATTCCTTCAAGATGCTTGTGTTCTTTTAAATCCTCCTGAGCAAAGCAAGTGAAGCCCTGTAGCTCTGAGCCCTTTGGGTCACTGTGTGTGGTCCTTTTATTTTTTATTTTAGGAATTCTAATTAGTGTCTACCAGGATGTCACTGTGACTATTTCATTGCTGCATCTCATAGCACCAGATTGTATTATCTTTCTAGATGCTCATTTACCGTCTTTTTCACTTAGATGTCTCTTCAAGTTCTTTGTCCATTAGGACACTTGTTTTCTTACTGTTGAGTTTATGCATTTCTTATATAAGCTTTAATGGATATATGTTCTGAAAACACTTTCTTCCAGTCTGTGGTATGTTTTTTTATTCATTTGATGGTGTCCTTTCACAGAACAAAAGATTTTCTCATTTTATTAAAGCCCAACATATTACATTTTCTTGTCTTTTATTGTGAATTTGTTCTTGTGCCTAAAATCTCATTGCTAAGCCCAAGGTCACCCGGACTTTGTCCTGCTACCCTCTGAAGGTTTACAGTTTTACAATCTTATATTCAGCTCTGCAGTGCACTTTGAGTTAAATTTATATGAAAGGTGCTAAGTCCTTGTTTAGATTCGTTTTGATTTTTCTATGAATAGCCTATTGTTACAGTATCATTTGTTGAAAAGTGTTTCCCTTCTCCAGGGAACTGTCCTTGTTCCTTTGTGGAGATTGAAGAATAGTGCATGCTTGGCTCTATTTCTGATCCGTGTGACCACACGTTGGCTGCCCACACTGTCCTGGCCCCTGGAGTCGCATGCTGCATCTTGAACTGGACACTGCCCGCCTCCCTCTTAGCTCATCTTCTACAGTAACGCGCCATCCATTCTCTGGCTTTTGCTTTTCTGTACAGGTTTAGCAATCAACTTGTGGGTGACCAAAACATAGCTTATTGGGAAGTGATGCTTGCTCTTTGAGAAGGACTGACATCTTCATAGGTAGACTCTTTTCATTCAGGAATATCTATGTTTATTTGCATCATCTTTGATCATTTAAACAGAAATATTTAGATCTTCTAATATATTTGTGTATATCTTCATTAGATCCACACTTCATGTTTTCAATTTAGTAGCTTTATTGAAATACCACTGGCAGGAAACATTGTGTATATTCAAGTTGTCAAACTCGATGCTTACACATTTGTATATAATGAGTGACCTAAAAGGAAAATGTTTAAAATATTTACTACAGTAAAAGCCATACAAGGACATTAATCCCCTTCAAAATCCTCCCCCTTGCTGGAATACACTTATCCCACTGTTCTTGCCAGTTTCTGAAGCAGATATGAAGTCCTCTTTCTTAAGTGTCTTTACCAAGTAGGTTCAAACTGCTGAGTACCACCCAATGGAAAGGCAGCTCCTAGAAACATGAGTCTGAACCCTCATGCACTTACTGACCAGATCTAACACTGTGTGACTTCGGGCTCTTCTCCCAAACCAACATGATCCTGCAAGAGAAGCGTTTTGAGTCAATTAAGGACACTGAGGCAGGAACAGCAGCAGCCCAACTAGAGACACCAGAATCCTGTAAAATCATCACAGCATCACTGCTTTCTAGCTCATTAACATGTCTGTCAGCTCCACATGGTCACCATCTGTGTGTGTTGAGATTTAACTAGAGGTATATATCCTTTTAACTGACTTTAAAGCTAGGAGGCATTACTATGTACAGCATTTATAAAAACAGAGCATGCAGGTATACATCTGACTCCATCTCATGTAAAGCTCTGTACCCTTGACCAAGGTCACCCAATCCCCCCCACACACTCCTGGCTCTGTGAACGGGAACCCTTCTGCAGTGCCACATAGGTACAATCACACAGCCTCCCTCCCTCGCTCTCTCGCTAATTCTTGCTTACTTGGCTTGTTTTGTTGCGTTTAAACTTCGACTATGCTGTGCAAATGAAGACTTCATCTTCATTCCTGACTAACACTGCACTGACTGAAATTCAATTGTCAAAAGCTGTGCAGGGTGACAGTGATAAACACGAGAGTGCAGGCATCTCTTCGTGGCCCTCAGCTTACCACAGTGGTGTCAGTACATCGTACATGGCCTGTTTTAGGTTTGGAGGAAGCTGTACACTGTTTTCCAGAATGGCCATGCTGATTTATATCCCTACCAACAGCAAGAAAACGCTCCTTCTCCCCAATGCTTGTTAGCTCTGTTTCCTCTTAATAACCGCTTCGAGTTGATACCACATTATGCTTTTGCTATGATGAGTAGAGAGTTGCCCTTCAGCCATCTGCACTGCTTCTCTGGAGTGACACCAGTTCAGGGCCTCCCCGTTTCCTCTGTGTGTGTGTGTGTGTGTGTGTGTGTGTGTGTGTGTGTGTGTAATGTTGAATTGCATCAATTCATGTAAATTAGAGTATCAGTCCCTCCACAGACACTTGCCCTGGAGGTATTTTCCCCATCTGTAGGGCGTTTTACTCATTGTTTCTTTGCCACACAGTCTGCCAGTTTAGTAGGATGCTGCTTCTAAAATTCTGTATTTGTTGGTTGTGTTTTGGTTTCAGACTAAATTTGTATCTGTTTTCTTCTAGGAATTTTACAGTCATATGTTGAATTCTTTTGCCCACTATAGTCGGCACTTGCAGGCAGTGTGCTGTGTGGCCCTGACTCCAATGTCTGTACTGTGTGTCACCCAGCACTCCCAGCACCACTGTGGGAAGTGCTAACCCCTTCCTATCGCGTGCTCCCGTCACCTCTGGAGGAAGCCTGGGTGGTACAGCTCGGTTCGTTTCTGGTACCTGCTCAGCTGCTCCAGTGATGTGTGGACTCTTCCCACCAGCACCAGGCTCTTCTGGTTGCCCCAGCCTTGCAGTGGACCCTGAGGTCAGGAGAAATGAACCGTTTGACTCTGCCCGGCTGTGACTCTTCAGAGTCTGAGTGGGTCCCCATGGATGTCAGTGTTTTTCTGCGTCTTTAGAGGAGGCTCATGAAACTTGGCAGGCTTCACCTCCGGTCTGCTAATGAGTTCAGGCCGTGCTGGCCCCCGCACGGTGCTCCCCTCTCCAGCTCCCAGCCACCGTGCACCCGTCCCTGGGCGGTTCTTCGTCTTATTTACTGCATCAGCGGTTTCTGATTTGAAGTGTGTATGTTTTTCACTTCTTTGCCTAGGCACTAAGAATATCTCTCTGTTGCTGATACACATGACACTGTTTTCTTCACTTCCTTTTCTGGCTGGTGGTTTTCTGTTAGTACATAGAAACAACACCACTTTCATTTTTACATGGTTTTTTCCTATGCTGCAACTTTACTGAATGTGTTAGTTCTAACAGGACTTCGAGAATTTTAGGGTTTTCTATGAATTGGATTGTATCTGAAAACATAGATAATTGTACCAATTGCTTTCTGATTTGGAAGCTTTTTATTTTTCTATTTTTATTTTATCTTTGCCTGATTACTCTGACAAGAACTCGCTGAACTATATCAAATATGAGAGTGCCTGTCCATGCCATGTATGGAAAAAAGGATTTCAGGTTTATCCCGTTGATTACGATGTTAGCCGTACATTCTCATTCATGATTGTTTTGAAATATGTTCAATTTTTGATAGCATACATATTTTTAAAAATATATATACAATATATTATTATCTATGGTCACCAACACATAAAATAGACACACAGAACTTACTTTTCCTATCTGAGTCCTTTGACCAACACCCTCCAGACCCCTCCCATGACCCCTGGAGCCACCACTGTCCCCTACACCCCATGAGTGTGACTTCGACAGATGCCATGTGTGAGAGAGGTCACATGACACTTGCCTGTCGGATCCTGGTTATTACAGGAAACATACACTTAATATGTTGAAAGATTTCAGTCATGAAATGATGTTTAGCTTTTTCAAATTCTTTTCTGTGCAAGATGACATGGTTTTCATGTTTTCCTCTGGTAACATGGTACAGATAGAGTTGTATGGTGCCCTATTCTCACATCTAAACAGGAAAGTCTGGTTATTTTTCCTTAACTCAACATTGGAGGGTTTGTGTTCCTAGGACTTCACCAGTCTCGTCCAGACAATCCCACTTGTTGACATCTAATTATTTGGAATGCTCCCTTGTGTCTCTTTGTCTCTGTGTCATCTATGGAAATGTTCTCTTTCATCTACAATTGTATGTTCCACAGGCTTCTCTGGTTGTCATTTAATTGCATTTAGTTTTATCTTTTTAAAATATCAACTCTTAGTATTGTTGACTATTTTGTAAATTGTTCCTATTTTCTATTTGATGATTTCTGCTTATATTTTTAGTATTTTCTTCCTTCTGTTAATGTTGGCTTTAGTCTGTTCCCCTTTCACTCAATTATAATTCTAATTTCTCAATTATAAAAAACAGTTCTTCAAGTATAAATTAGATTAAGAATCATCTTTCTCTTTCTATAATGCAAGTGTCAAATGCTATAAATTTCTTTCTCATTAAGTGTTTTATTTTTTGTATCCCACACATTTTGGTAAATTGTATTTTCATTGTGATTTGTCTCAAGGTGCTTTTTAAATTCCATTTTGATATCCTCTTTTACCTAATTCTTATTCAATAGTGTGTTATTTCCTTTCCATATGTTTGTGAATTTTTCATTTGTCTATTCTTTCCTGGTGTCATTCCACTATAGTCTATGAAGATACATAGCATAATTTTAAACCTCGTAAATTTGTTAATTTTCATTTCTAAGTGTGATCTCTCCTGGACAAGGTCCTGTATGACCCATATGCCAACATACCTTCTGTGGCTATTGGATGGAAATTTCTCTACATAACTATTCAGTTCACTTGATGTCAGTCAAATCAGTTTTTTTTTTTACTGAGCTGCTGCTGAATACTCCATCTGCGATTGAAGAGGAATTCTGAAGTCTTTCTTGATAACTAGTATCATTATCATCACCATCAATTTCTTTCATCGGGGTCTCTAGAGCAGTAGGTAGATATTCTGATGTTGAATGTAGGTAGATTCACAGCTCTGATCTCCCTCCTTAAATGCAGCTTTATCCATTATATGATGACCTTCCTTGTCTCCAATGATAGGGTTTTTTGGTGGTTGTTTTTATTCAATTCTGTGTTTTCTAATACAAGTTTATCTTTTAAGGTTCGCTCTACGGGTATCTTTTAAACTAAAATGAACCTCACATACATCTTGTGCAATCCATTCAGTCACAACATGTCTTTTATACTTGAAGAATTAATGTATTTTCCTTGAAGCAGCTATTTGGGAGTTACTCCTATCATTTAAAATGGTTTTCTCTTTGCAGTTTTTTGTCTCTCTCATCCTCATTTGCTGTCTTTCTTTATTTGATGGTTTTCATACTGTTTTTGTTTAATTCTTTTCTCCTTTTTATATATTATAGACTTTTCCTTGGTAGTTACCATAAGCCTTGTAGGATCCTTATTGTTGTAACTGTCTTTTTTTGTTTTTTTAAATTTTTATGCTACTGTAAATGGCATTTTGTGCTTAATGTCTTTTCACTGTTTTGTTTTTATTTTGCTCTAAAACAAACAGGTTGTCTAGAAGATTTAATCTTTATTAATAATCTGTATTAATAATGTTTATTAATCTTTATTCTAGATGTTGATATAATCACTTTTTAATTTAAAATATTTGATTGACATTTTCTTTGCAATCGTATCCTCACAAAGTTATTTCTTCTAAATATATATCAAGTTCTCCTTTCTTATTGTTGTAGCTAGTTTCTTCTGCTATCATGTTGAATATGAATGCTAAGAGGGACATTTTATCTTGTCCCCCTCCTCAGAGGGGAAGAAACCAGTTGTTTGGATAAAGAAAGAAGGCAGCTATGTTTTGCTGGTGTAACATCTCGTTAAGTTAAGAAAGTTCCCCTCTATTCCCCATATGCTAAGAGTTTTATCCCTAATCGATGTTGGATTGGGTCAAATGCATGTTCTTTATGAACTGAAATTATTTTTTGCTTTTATCTTTTTGCCTGTTGATGCAATGAACTATATTAATTTGATTTTGGAAGCTGATGCAGTTTTTCATGACTGGTATAAATCCCAGGCATTTATAGTACATAATTCTTTTTTTTGTTACAATGTTTTATTCAATTTGGTGATATCTTTTTAAGACTATTTACATGTAAGTTTATACCAGATGATAGCCAAAAGTTTTCCTTTCTTTGCAGTGTTACCTTAGATTGTTATTACAGTAAAATTTGCCACAAGGAATGAGATAGGAAGTATTAATTCTAATTTTATTTTCTGTAAGAAACTGCAGAAGAATCACATAAATTAAAATTTCTTTAGTTTTTGTAAGTGTATTGTAATCATTAATAGTTTCATCAGTTAGGGTTACTTCATGATTTAATATTTGAAGGCACTGAGTTGGGTTTTTTTATTTTTTGCTTTTTTCCAGTACCAGGGATTGAATTTAAACCTCATGCTTGCCAGGTAAGCACTTATGCTGCTGAGCTTAACCCCCAGCCCCAGCATTAAGTTGTTTTAAGATATTCCTTTATTAATTTGTTAATATTATTGGCTGAGCAGTGATTACCAGCTTTAATTTCTGATTTGGTAACTTGTGCCTTCTCATTGTTGCTCTTGGGTAGCCTGTCTGCCTGTCTCACACCTTCTGATGTTATGTGGTTCTGTGCATGCACAATAATATAATATTGTTTAGGCCTCTTAGAGAATTATTCCCTTTACCCCTATGTAATTCACCTGTTTACCTGGAGTAACTTCCTTTGTTCTGACGTCTCCTCTCTCTGAAATTATGGAACTACTCTCATCTTCCTGTAATTAAACTCAATAGCATCTATTTGTCTTCTTCACTTTTCCTTCATTTTGTCTGTATTTTTTGTTTTACAGGTGAATTTCATATTGAACAAATTCTGTAATTGCATTGTTCTTATACTTGTGATAGTTTTTCTCTTTTAGGTAATTTATCTGTGCTCTTTTAAATTATTTTATATGATTGCTGAAAAAGTTCTTTGTGTCTTGTTAGAGATTGTTGTTCTTTTTTACAGAATCATAATTCCTTCAAATAGTTCAACTTTGCCTTTCCTTCCAAATTTGACACATTGCATATTGTTCTTTGCATTGCTGAAGTGATGACAACTGGCCACAAGCTCTCTCCATCTAACTAACTTGTCTCCTTTTGTCCAGCATTCCTGAGAGTCTGCATGCTTCTTTCTGTAGGCTGTGTCTCCTGTGTGGGATTCCTCAGCCCAGGCTTCTCCAGCCTTGTTTTCATGTTCTGAACACATGCATCCACAGGAGACAAGAGAGACAGCGAACATGATAAACTGCAGCCCAGTTCGTAATCATCTCATTCACAGACATGAGACAAATCAGTTCTGCTGACATCACAGTGGTCAGCAGCAAGCAATCTGGTCCCATTTATCTTCTAAAATGAAGTGATTTATCACTGTCCTCTATGTCCAGGAGTGACACAAGTAGCAGTTCACATTTTAGCTTCAAGGATTACATTACCCAAGGGCACAGTACAAATTATAGTTAATTGTCATGATGTAAATTCTTGAGTGTGTACTGGCCATTATAGAACTACATCTAATATCTCATAATTACCATAATATTTTATTTGATTTGATTGTTGTTTTCAAAATATCAAAGACATTCATTCTTACCATGATGTCAAGAGTTTTCTAAACTGATGTTCCTTTAATTTTTTAAATATGTTTTATGTAATTATATAGCTGTTGATCTTTTTATCCCTATTTAATTTATTAATATAAAAATTACATTTAATTTTTATTTACTAATACAAAACTCATTGTCTTATTATGTTAGTATGTAGAAAAATAAAATACTCTATCATTCACTGAAAATTTTTGATATTTTTATTTTTTCAAAATATCCCAGTTTTCTTTCCATACGCTGTCTTCTTATCAGTTTGGTAGTAGTTACTCTAGATCCCTAGCATCACATTAAAATATTACTGCTTGGGGGACAGTTTCAAGGGAAATTATCTGCCTTTGGAAGTACAGATGGCAGGTATCAGTTATAAACAGCCTGCAGCTCTTTCATGGCAGATGTTCGTTAATAGCTTTTGGGCTATTTGGATTTTTTTGTTTTGTTTTGTTTTTCCTCTAAGCAGCAGATTTTGGTCATTTGTACAGTACCACAAAATTGTCTACTTAAAGCCAAATTCTAGCTGTTTCATTCCAGAATAAGATTTACAAACATAGCACGGCTTGATGTCCCCTTACGCTGACGCCCCTCTGCAGGCTTTCCAGAGCGAACTGAGGAGGCCTTACCTGCTTGCTGCTGTAAAGGAGTCGTGTTTAACAGCTCCGCCATCTGAGGCCCCAGACAGTTCCCGGTGTCCACCACGTGCCTCACCTTCAGGTCCCTGTCAGCGACAACTGGAAGAAGCCGCCCATGTGCGGGCCCACTTCCGGTGGCTGGCTCCGGAGCTTCCGGTCGTGCAGCAGCCTCTTCCGGTGTCTGCGCAGTGCACTGTGGGAGGATGAGCTGCTCCTGTCCTGGTGGCTGGGAACCGGGCTGAGCCAGCAAGGGCGTGGTCCCTCATGTCCTTCTCGCTCCAGGTTCCCCCATCGCCACAGGCTGGGGACCACGCCGTCAGGGCCTGCTGTGGGCCTCCCAAACCAGCCCTCTCCAGCCCTCTGCCCAGCCCCAGCATTGCTCTTGGATAAAATCCATCGCCAGTGGTTCTGTCAAGGAGAACAGTGACTTTTTGGACACTTCTCAGAGTCCTTTTACACTTGGGGTTGCTAAATATATTAGAAGATATCAATGGTGATAACTGATACTGTGTAAGAGATGTAATTCTAATAACTTCACAAGTGCTATCTGGTTTAATGATATTTGCTGCCGGTCTAAATTCAGGGGCTAACAGGAAAGCTGGGGTGGACAGCTAAGCACATCGCCTCGTGCAGTGGTGGACTTCATCTGTGGTCTTGGGCTCTCCCTAAGGCCAACGCCACTCCCATTTCTTCTGAGCAGACGTCTTCTCTCACTCTTGGCATTAAGTGTAATTCTTTATAATATATACATGAAGTTTATCTACAATTCGCCAAGGCCAGAGTGTTTTTTTAATTCATGTTCAATAATTTTTAATTTCATTTCACTGTTTTTTTTTACATTCCCTTTTATGGCAAAAATAAAACTTCAAAGCACAATCATAGAATAACAATAGTTAATACATTGCATATTCTTGTTTTCAAAATATCTTTAATCCTATTGCTTTTTTATTCCCCAATCTCTTCTGTCCTCAAAATCTCTTCTGTTATCAATTTTTGCTTCATACTTCCCAACTTTTCAGTATTACCCTATGGTGTAAAGCAATCACTCAGCTCTGATAAGTAGCATACTAATTTGTTGCCAGGAAGTAACCAATAAAGAAAGGTGATTTAAGTTAATATTTCACTTAATTGTTTAGCTGTTTTTTAATTTCACTGCTCTTTCCTACATCACACTCCTGACCGCACTGTCCGTGGCTGCACTACAGTTGTTTATAAGGAGATGCCCGCACAGGCTGAGTAGAGGCATCACCCTCCTGGGTGGAGGGTTTGCAAGTGTGAGCTCCTGTCATGGTTTCAAGTCTCCTCAGCTTTTTGGTCTCTGCTGCAGCAGCAAACCTCCCAACCCTGACGGACAAGCCTGAAAAAGCTGCTCTCCATCCCCACTGGTGTGAGTTAGATCAGGGACCAGCCAGTTCTGACCCTGCTACAGGAGAGCTAGGCTCTCACACTCACCTGGGCCTTTTCTTTCCAAGCCTTGCTAACCCGGGTCTGTTCCGAGTCCACATGGGAATTTGGCTGACACTATGGGGTGAATCCACACTCGCATCTGCCTCAGAAAGGTTGAGGGTTAGATCTAAACTGTCCTCCGGAAGTCTCATGGGTTTGAGATGACACTGGACCACAGTGCTGTTGCATCCTTCCATGGGCCTGCCCCGTGGACTGCTCAGCAGCTGAACGGGCTGCCCTGAGGCAGGGCCTGGAGGGAGGCAGAGGGTGTGACCCTGGGGTGTGACCTGAAAGGGTGTGTGCTTGTCCCTGATCTGTCCCTTCTCTCTCTTCTCTCTGCTGTGTGGCTCCCACAGCATGAGCAGCTCTCCTCACCAGGCCCTTCTGCAGTGCATTTCTGCTGGGCATCCCATCACACCATTACACCCCTACAATCAGCCCGGAGGGAAAAAACATTCCCCACCTTTACCTTAGGTGGGCAGAGGCTGGAGGGATCTCCTTCCACGACACGTTCAGCCTCACCTTACCTCCATCACGCCATAAAAACTGTGTTCCAAACACATAAAAGATTTCTCATCTGTTTGCTAAAAATTCCCAAACGCCACACTTTTCAAAACTTGTTAATCTGCCTCCAGTTCTCCCCAGATGCTCAAGTATTCGAGCTGCCGGAATTTGCATAAATATAATAGTGTTCAGAGGCAAGTTTCTGCCCACATCTTGTAAGACCCCTCCTGCTAATTTCTCTTACATAAGCGATTAGGTTGGGTGTGTTTCAACTATGGGACTTAACACTCTGTTTTGTGATGGAAGTTTTTGCTATTTCTAATAGGTTGTGAATTTCTTGACAGCCAGGATTCATCTTTTAACTTTAAAATAAAGTTATACCAACATACCATATAAAGAATATATCTTTGTATTGTATCATTTTGCTTCAGATATTTTTATTATGTATAGTACATTCTTACATGCACTGTAGTTTTCTTAGATCTCTCTGGGTTAAATTACCTACCGGTCTTCATATGTAAATATATTTTGGATATAGTGTAGCTTTCCATTCCATTGGCTCATTGCTCCCACGTGAATATACAGACACACACACACACACACACACACTTTTTGACATAGACTCTAACTCTTATTCACACATGTACTGTTATGTAAAAGAATGCCACTGTGCTATTTTGGCAAGTCTTTTCTGAAAACTCCCTACCAATATCAAAGTGAGAGAAAAAGTAAATTATGATTCATGTATGCATTGCAATAACATTCAGGGTAAGAACTAAGAACATGGATAGCTACATGGGCAACCTTCAAACATATTGAAGGAAATAAAATAAGAAAGGTAATTACGATTATAACAAAGGACAATTAAAGCCAGCATAAATCATGCAACACGCTTAATAGCATTCTAAATGGATAAATACACATAAACACAAGTGTATGGAGGATGATAGAATATATTATACACATTGAATACACAAAAATGGAAAGAAAAGAGAAGTCATGATCCACTAAAGTAAAGAAACATGCCATATGAAATTATGGAGAGTGATACTACGAACTGAGAGGCGGGGTAATCTCAATGTTTTGGTCTTTATTTCATCCTTGTATTACCTACAAAAAAAAACTTTCATTGTCTAATTATTTGGATTTTAGCAATTTTAACATGAAAAAAACAATCTTTCTAGACCTTTTGCACATTACATAAAATATGGAAAGTATCTTCTTTTGAAACTCATACAGTGTTGGCTGCCACAAAGATAGTCCGTAAAGTGTTACGGTCACCATAAATAGTAAGGGTAATGGACATAAGACAGCAACTGAAGCAAACATAGAGAGACTGGCAGGGATACAGAAATTACCACATAGGACTTTTCAGTATTTCTGCTCCTGATTTAACAATACACAAGTAGATAGCAGAAATTTCACCATATTTTTTCTCAAAGGAAAATAGTTTTACTTTCATTCTAATGAAAAACATACTCATGGTCTGGGGATGTGGCTCAGTGGTAGAGTTCTAGCCTTGCAAGCACAAGGACCTAGGTTTGATCCCCAGAAAAAAACAAGAAACAAGCAAGCAAGCAAACAAACAAACAAACAAAACCCTTATCTACTTCTACATTTGAAGCAAGCATGTTAGGATCTCAACTATCATCATCATCATCTTCATTATTAACCATTTACATCTTTGTTGAGCCTACAAGGTGGTCTGTATTCCAAACCAGTATGCTGGAGAAGAAACAAGAAATTTGACATAATGAAAAACAGTAGGCCTTTCTTGTCTTCTTCACATAGGACACAAAACTGTCAAGACAATATCTCTGCTCTGTACACCAAGTCTTTACAGAATTGTATGAGTAAGCTCTCCTCCTCTCTACATTGTTGGAGTCCCATGGACTCAAGAAAACCTAAATTCTACACATAGTTCCAAGTTCTAACACTTGTTCTTAGAGAATAAAATCTCTAAGGCCAGAACTCTCGATCTGGAGGAGACTTAGGAAAGCCCTCCCCCATGGGGCTCATACTGGAACAGAGGACACGCAAGGTCTTCCACGTGGTGAGTAACGGCAATCAGGAGAGTGTGCCCTTGGTGAAAGGTTAAACAAAGAAATCAGTACACAAGATGTGGAGACCAAAGCAGGCTGATGTGATCATTGACACAAGGGCAAGGGAGCCTTGTGGAGAGGGGAGCAAGTTCAGCAAACGCAGCTATGGAAGGCCACTGGCAGAATGTGAACAGGGAATCTGCACACTGACCCAAGGCCTTTCATAGAGACTGGCCTGGCAAGAGTCATGTAACTAAGTGTAGAATACAGTACTATAACACTGCTTGCGGATAGCACAGGAGAAAATCTGGGAGAATAGGGGTTTTGCCGGTGACTTGCTAAATACAACTCAGATAATACTATCCATGACATAAAAGAGAAAAAACATGGACTAAGAGGGATTTGAAAAGTACATACCCAAAGGATCTTTATGGAAAATGCAAAAAAAAAACCCTCTTATAAAACTCAACAATAGAAAAACAAACATGAAAACTTAAAAAGAATTTTGTACCTCACCAAAAAAAAAAAACAATTTATGATGAAAATTCATCCATATAGCATAAGAGCTCAAAATCATGTCATGTGAAACCATGAATTAGACAGTGGTGGAATGTCACCATAATTGACTAGGATGGCTCAAAGCCCAAATGGTGACATCACCAAATGCTAGGAACACCTGGAATTCTTACTCCTTGTCGGTGGGATCATAAATGAGGAACCCAGTCAGAGCCACGCGTCCGTTTCCTAAAGGTTAAATCTGGTCATCCCACAGGAACCAGGAGAGGGCTGAGAGGTGTTTGCCTGAGTAAGGTTTAGAGGTGTGTGCACACAAAAACCCGCGTGAGAATACTGATGGCTACCTTATTCATCGATGTCTCAAACAGGAAGCAGCCAAGGCGACTGCATTAGTGAGCTTCTCATCACTGAGGCAAAACTCTTCACACAATTTAAAATAAACTTCAGAAGGTTCAGCCCATAGTTGGCTGGCTCCAAGACAGGAGCTTCTTGGTGGGGTAAAGCTGCTTAGTTTATGGGGGCTGGGAAGTGGGGCAGGGGACAACCGCAGAGAGGAAGAGTCCAGCGACCAGACACAGAACCCTCTCTGTGACCCACCCAGGCACTCCCAGAGGTGTGCTGTGCTAATGTCCCAAGAAGCTCTCATGCCAACTAAGCTGAAAACCCAACTTAACCATCAAGAGGAGTTTCACTTGGTGAGTGGATAATCACAAGGGTAATGGATGTAATGAGGCAATAAAAAGAAATGAGCTATAGGTCATCAGAACTCATGGAGGAACTCTGATACCGTTGAGTGAAAAAACTTAGTCTGAGAAGGTTATGTATTATATGATTCCAAATATGTGACACTCTTAGGGAAAGACAGGAAGTCTAGAGAGACAACAAAGCTCACTGGTTTGGGAGGTCATGGGAGAAAATGGGAAAAGTGAGTAAATTCAGCACAGGCAGTTATCAGATTGGGTGTCACATTATAATGGTCAGTACATGACATGATGCATTTATCAAAATCTAAACGATTTTACAATACTAAGAATGCACCTTAATGTGTTTCATGAACTATAATGCTCATTAATAAGATGCTCCAGAGTTGGACTTTTGTGTTTTGGCTTATGTTCATATTTCTCTTTTACTAAAAATTTCAAAGAATAAAAGACTTTATGAATGTCAAAATTCTAATAGATGAAATGCTTAACACAACTTTTAAAGAGAATTAATTTCTCTGTTACTGCTTAGTATCTCTTACAAAATTCTGTAGTGCAACAAGTATGTGCCAACTGACTCAGTAATAAGGAAAATTGGTGCATGACCACAAACACATGCAGACTCACACAGAATGTGCTAATAGGTGATAGCAGAAATGTGGTCCAAACTTCAGTCACCTGCGAATGCAGAGTGAGTGGACTGCGTTGCATCCCCATCCCAGAGTGCAGGGCTCACACACATGTCTACCCCACGAGAGTGTGGAAACAGGGAAAATAAAATGTGTAACTGTGGAACAGAACACACAAATAATTAAATCATAAATGTGCACACACTTAGCCTACAAAAAACAGGGTAGTTTAGAGATTAGAACAAGATGAGTTCATACTGGAACTGACAAATGTGGTGGAATAAAATATCAGAAGCAAAGATTCTAGCATCCTAAAAACAAAACAATTGTCACAGACACAATCCATGTCAGACTTCATGGGAAGGTGGTTTGCTTTGTACACACCAGTATGTCTTCCTCTTTGATATGCATGTTGGGGATATTGTATATCAGCTTTCCAATGCCATGTCATAAGCCTTGAAATAAAATAAAATTAACCTTTCTTTAGTTGAATTCATATGCAACAAAATACTCATAATTAAATATCTATGTTTTATCTAAAGAAAGAACCATATGAACCAGGTCACTACAAAGATAGTTACTAGTTAAACCTTTCATTTTTAATTTAAAAATTCATGAATGGATGTTCCAGTTTGTGTAATACTTAGTAGAGTGGAAGTTTCACCACCATGATCAGACATTTGCTGGGATGCAGGGAATTGTCTTCTGGTATTTTAAGACACAGTACACACAGCCAGATGCTGAGATCCTGGTGCTCTGCGGGGTCTCATGGTTTGGAAGATCCATGGTGGTCGGGGGATATTTCCACACTTGGTGGATTAGCTGAGATTAGCAGGCCACTATAGACAAAGAAGACAGAATTGTTTCAAAGAAAGTGAACTGAAATACAACGTAATGCATAAAAGTATTAATCAAGTGAACTAGCTATAGACTATATTCCATCAAGTTCTAATACAATCACTACAATATCAGATGCAGCGTGAAAAATTCTTACCATCTTCCATTCAAATTCATTAAAATAAAATTTCACTCAAAGACTGGATCAGGGTTGCCTATAGATGTTGGCATGGAGAATATTAAATTTACTATAATTCTCTAGATTACATGCCTTATGACACACTTGAAAATGTGTTTTATTTAATATTAATAATTCCCTCAAATATTTACTCTTTCAAGAACTTATATTACTTTCATAGGTCTTATCAGACTATTCAAGAAGAAAAATGTATTAAGATTAAAGATATGCTGGAAATAATAACATTTTCAGAAATCTGATTTATAAATCTCATAAAAACCATGGAAGTAGACCTGGGGTTTTTGCCATATCATCTATGAATAGCTGCATAACTCCAAATGAAAGCCACACATTCTCATCAATCCCATTTTTTAAAAATTAACAGCTCTGAGTAGTAACTATTCATTTGTCTTGGTGGTGCTGTGGGTATTTAATGCAGCTCTGAAAATCCCTTTCATATGGGTGTGGGGGTTTCCGAAATTCCCGTGTGCACTGTGCGCATTGAAAGGTGAAACTACAGATGTATCTGTAGATGAGGTGAGGAAAAGTGGCCAGCAAGGTCAGCTACTTATTTATTTTTGTTGTTCAGAACTCATGGTCTCACCCTGTTGATTCCTTTCCAGCCTTTGCCATCTGCCTGAGACTTCCTGCCTATGCGTCCTGCACCCTCAGATCTCACAGTACAAACACCTACTCCATTCCTGCGTGTGACTCCTCACAAAAACAGGAGGAAGCACAGTTTGTCAGGAGTAAAATTAAACACCTGGGAATAAAATCAGAGCTCACTTTTGAGCACAGGTCACCCCCCCATAGGCAAAATGATAAAACTTTTTAAAATATTAAAATCTTATGTGAACCCATATTCTGAGATTGTAGCCCCAGTATGGCACTAAAAATGTCACCTCCAATTTAAAATGAGAAGAAGAGGCAGAGAAAAGTAGATAAGTTTCTATAGGATCAAATCAGTAAAATAGAGCTAGTATTGATACAGAAATCAGAGTAAAATATAAAGAAAGATAGGGATCTTACCATGTCACAAAGCTCTTTCTGACTTGTCAAGTGAATTATCTGAGTAGCGTAGATGCACAGTGCAGGAGATAAGGGCAGACAGATGCTATTCTCAAAGTTTCACGCTCATTATTTTAAAATTATTCACCCAATAACCCCTATGTTCATGAGCAAAACTCAGATCTATTGAATATGAAGATTACTGTATAAAAGATTCCTCACACAGATGTTAAATCAATGAATACATTTGAAAGTCAGAAGAGACTTTTTTTTATTTTAAAACATGGAATGACTGAAGAGTAATAAAATGTAGAGTTTCATGCAGAACAGGTTACTACCAAATATTTCTGTCCCGAGCCAAGTTACTGATTCTGAGTAAACACAGGAAGGAAAAGAAACTACGTCAGTCTCCTTGGAAAAGTTCTTCTCCTGTACCCACATGCACACCTGAACTTGAACTGTAGCTGAGTGATAGATGAATCAGATATGAACTCAAAAATATGGGACATGTAGAGAGAAAAAGCCTCAGCCACAAGACACATCTCATAAAAAAGCCACCCAAATGATAGGAAATTTTCATAGATTTTTAGAATAACACAAAAGTTTAAAAATCCTAACATATAAACAAAGTATTTGATAGCATTAAATGTAGATTTTTTAGAACTACATTACCATTTTAAAAATTAGCTTTATGCAAAAGCAAATTAAAACTTTATGCATGTTAACTTTATTGATACTGTTTTCTTCCATGAACCACTAACTAGGAACAAAGGAAGAAATAGATGATTAGAAGTAGCTGGTAGAGTCCAGTGCCCTGGGCCAACCCTCAGCCGTGTCTGGAAGCCCACACCTCCAGGCAAGTGTACAAGGCGTGCAGATAACCTTGTTATTTCAGAAGTTATTTATAAACACAGGGCTGTGCAAGAGTGTGCTAACTAGTAGGGATTACGGGTGCAGACTTTGCCCTGTGGAGGCTCATGTCCTGTGAACCTTTGTCTGTCCCCAGCTGCTGCCCAGAAACCCTGTGTCCCAGCCTGGGTCAGCCTGATGTCACCAAAGATGCTGGCCTTCACTCGCTGGATGAGTGTGTGTGTGTAACCTCAGCCGGCAACCAAGGAAGGCGTTGCCCACATTCCGCTATTAAGAAGAGAATACAAGGGAGAGAGAAATGCAGGAAAAGTGGAGAAATTCCTCCTGAAAGAAGTGAACAAGTGTAACCACATCAGACTTCAAAAAGCCGGCGCCTTCTACCTGGAAGACTTGGTGCTTCATTCCCCGCGCAGGAAGCTGCTTGGAACCCTCCGCATGCTGGTAGGCCTGTGGGCAGCCCCAGTGGCTGTGACGGGTACTCAGGATACATATTTCCGCATTAATTTGACAAAATACTGGGTTTCACAGTGTCATATTTATAGAAGCATACAATGTATTCTGATTATCTTCATGTCCCTGTTACCCTCTCTCGCTACCCCAATCAGACAAATATGTTTCCTTAATACATAGAATCCAAAAAGGAAGGAAGGAAGGAAGGAAGGAAGGAAGGAAGGAAGGAAGGAAGGAAGGAAGGAAGAGAGAGAGAGAGAGAGAGAGAGAGAGAGAAAGAAGAAAGAAAGAAAGAAAGAAAGAAAGAAAGAAAGAAAGAAAGAAAGAAAGAAAGAAAGAAAGAAGAAAGCAAGCCACAAAAGCAGGAGGCAGCTGGTTGTTCTCAGCTTCCTATCCCAGTGCCCAGGTTTTTGTCTAGCCCTGAACTGACAATGGATTGAAGCTGACAATCTTTGAAAAGAAAACTGCATTTCTGTCCCCGACACTGAAGAGGCTGAGGGCAGGAAGTGAACTCCCCCTCCCGAAGCCACCCTTCTGGGGTGCGGAAGGAGTGTTGGCATAGGAGGGTTCCAGGAGGTCTCTCCACATGGACACCCGCAGCTGGGCACCGATGTCCCCACCAGAGCTGCGTGTTGAGGCGGTGGCAGGTGCCATGCCCTTCCTCCAGAAGAGGGGCCCGGACAGCTCTCACACACCTGCGGTCAGGACTGGAGCCACCCAGCGCCACACAGGGAGGCCGAAGCTGTGCTGGGTTCCTCCATCCTACTCCCTCAGGGGGTCATGGCCTTCTCCTCCTGTCCGGCGTCACTTCTTCCAGAAGCCCTAACGTCTGGTATCCTGACTCCACCCATCCTGGTTGCTTTGCTTTGGTTCTGTCAGTAATGTCTACATGTTTGCACTCTGCATTGACATCTTCAGGGTACAAGCTATGCCTCTTAGAAAAACTCAGGTTATCACAGATTGTTAGGGTACAGTGGGAGTCAAAGAATAACAACCTGTATCACTGCATGGTTTGTTTTATGTCTTTCTTATTTGACTCAAATTGTGTGTTTTAGTAGCAGTAGAAGGTCCACTAATTACTGTGATTTCTGAGACACTGGTTACCCAATATCCCATGATCTCAAGGCAGATAATCTAGAGAGATCAGGAATGGGAACATGCTAAACTATCGCTTCTCAGAGACAAGTTCTAAGGCTCAGTGCTTGGTGACCCTGTAAGACTATGATTAGCATCAGGCCACCATCTCCAGAGCTGCTGCCTGACCAGCACTGGTGACCCAGCACCTTAGGGTCACACTTCCATGCTGGGAGCATCACAGGTTACTCAAGCCTCCCACCCATGCTATTTGTGCCTTCTGGTGAATTCTCGTTTGGGTCCCAAATTCCCAAGACTCTGGGGCTCTGTGCCTGTCCCCCCCTCCAACTGCTTTCCAAGGAAAAGCCTTGAAGCCCTGCCATGTCTGACCACACCCTGCTCTGGGACCATGGAGATGTCCTTGATCCACCCATCTCTCTGTCCTTCTGTATATCTAGACATTTTTCTCAAGAAATGACAACCATTCAAGCAGTTAATTTATGAAAAACAGCATATTTTTATATTGTCCTTTTGCCTAAACTGAAAAATGATTTATATCAAGATAGCAAAGAAATGAAATGAAACAGCAACCGAACATGGACCACAGTAGCCAGCTCACTGCTGCCCAACCACGGCCTGGGAGAGCACCGTGGTCCATGTCCTCCTTCCGTGGTCTCCCTGGTGACCTCTGTGACTCTGTGCTCTTCATCCAACTGCCTCCTGTCTCCCATGCACCCACTGCTCTCCCCCTGCCCCCCATACTGGAAACTGATGTCTTCATGATGTTGTTCTTGATATAGATTCAAGCTTGTTGCCACTTTGCAGCATTGAGGTGACGTCGGTTGATAACCAAGACACTGGGCTTCGGAGGGATGAACTAGTTTAAGATCAGAGCACCCTGCCTGACCAACACTGTCACACTGGTCTCCTGTCTGGTGTCACATGGCCTGGTCTGTGCACACTTTGTGCTGGTGTCATCACCACAGCCTGTGATGCACCACAGGCCACTTGCACAGGAGCAGCTGAGAGCTAACGGAGTGTTTGCTCATCCCAGTCCTCTCTCCTTTCACTGTTCTGGTTCCTAAGGTTCCCTGCGTTGTGGCTTTGCTCTGTTTGAATCTTCATTTTCATGACCAAGAGTAAGTAATGGCATGGGGTAGATAACATCAGTTACGTGATCTTGAGAGACCCGTGGAGCACCCAGCGACTGCATGTACGGGGTGAAAACTGCAGTGAAAGTGGGTGCTGCCGAGTGTCACCCAGGGGGAGGGCAGGCTGTGAACATGTGATGCTGTGTCCCCATCTGCCTCCTTACCAGATCTGGCACCATGCATCTTCTGACAATTCCATGAGACCAAAACGACTGTGAAAGGTCAACATTTTGAATCAAATCATTGCCACGAGGCAGCCAGGAGGGTGCAACTAAAAACACTCAAGACAGAGGACTCCAGAGCTGCTGCAGAAGGGGCAGGTCTGTGGGGTGAGTGTGCTCCAAGCAAAGCGGAGGGTTCCGAGGAGCATTCATGACAATGTGGCTTTTTGTTGTAGTAAATTTTTACAAATTTTTAAAAATTCTTCTACCACACCTCATGTGCTGTGACCAGAGGAAAGGGGACAGAGAGCCTGATGGAGTGATCACCTCTCCTGAGGCCCAGAACACCGGGAACAACCTTGCATCATGATTGGCAATAGTCACCCTGGGCCTCAGCACTCCCAGCCTGTGACACACTTGTAAAAGCAAACCTCAGCAGTTGGGCCAGTGACAACCCTGGCCACTCACGCTTGCACCTGCTGGGCTTCAGCAGGAGAACAAGGGGCCCCTGGATCTGAGGCCAGACCTCCCGCCTTCTCAGTGAGCTGTGAAGGGCTGCAGCAGTGCGGGGAAGGCCAGGAGGCCACAGCGGGTAGACCCCGGGACCTGATCTCCCTGTGTGTAACTGGGTCATGGCACAGCAGGCCAGTTCGAACCACGGCAGCTGCTTGCCTTTGTGAGCAGCTGGGTGAGAACTGACCGAGGACTCGGCAGTTCCTCAGATGTCCCTCAAGGGCGGACAGAGCAGGCAGGGCACTCCTGACCCTGCTGTCCTCCTTCCTCACTGCTGCTGTGCCCCTTGCACTGCTCTGCTCTAACTCGGCACCCTGGGCTTAGCAGCCTCCTCCGCAGGCCCTGAGCCTCTTCTCCCCTCTCCTGGCTCTTCTAAGAGACCTCAGGCCCCAGCCACCTCCTGCCTTGGAGCACCCGGGACATGGGGCTGCTCCTCTCCCCACTCTCTCCCTTACAGCTGGACCCTATCCTCCTGGGCTTTCCTCTTTTAACCTAACATCTAGCAGCACCTCTCTTGCACCCACAGACCTGGCACGCTGAGACTTGTGTCATTTTACACACTCCGCTCCAGGTTAGCATCTTATCAGTGCAAGTTGGGAATCAATATTCGTTAGGACCATAGAAGCAGCTGCAAAACGCTGCAAAGCAGAGCTTAACCACCTTTTCTATTTTTCCTTAACGGTTAATGAGATTTTAGTAATTTAAACTTATTCAAGGGTAAATATTTTAAAATGACTGTAATGATGACCTTCTTGAAAACATAAATGCCTTAAATTAGTTTTAGTGCTTCCATAATTGCAAACTGCACATTCTGACATCTTTCTTTTGTTCAGTCATCACTGTGAGACTACAAACCTCCCAGGGGTATATCTACAAGACATAAGTGCTGCTCTTTTTCAATTTCCAGAGTTTATTCATTGCAAACAGCCAACTTACCAATGGCACAGAGCCACTGAGATTCCATATGAACACCTACAAGGGCTCATCTGCAAATCAGAACCCTGTCAATAATTTAAAACTGTCCTAAACAGTAATTCCTAACATGGTTTTCAAGATACTCATCTAAACATAAGGTTATAAGACATGCATAGATAAATAAAATGCATTTACTTACTTTGAATGAGAAAGATAGAAAAATTGATGTCATATGCACACATAAAATGACAGTGAATGACAGTGATTAAATAGATAAACAGTAGATTATGAGAAGACATGTGGTTTCATTATAACCTTACCAGAAAGACGGCTCTTATTATAGGCATTCACCATGAACCTGCTAGAGTTTGTGTTCTTTGCTGAAGACACGTGAGTAGAAAATCCCTGATCCTCCATCTGAGTCTAATATTTCAGGATGTTCTGGGAAGATGCCATTTATTCAAGCTACACTTCTGCCAGACAGGTGGGAAACTCAGAAATAATCTTGTATTCCCATAGCCAGTCACCATCAGCCAAGTCCCACAGAATCAAAAATCTTTCCATAATTTCCACCACATTCTGAGTAAAGACTTGGTCATCATAAAAAGAAAATGTGCTATACTATACCATAGAGAGGAAAAAAAGTCTTGAATTGATCACTTAAAAGAAAAAGTCCTTATAAAAAGGTAACTATGTCATCAGACAAATACAACTACTATTCATCAGCCAAATGTTAATTTTGATTTTATTATATAGATGTCAGACTCTGCCATGGGGAGTAAGGGAGTGATAAAATGACAAGCAGTACCAGAAGTGGGGTTTTCCCTTAGGAAGTTAATAATGTAATGGAGCTGATACCAATAATCAAAAACTCTATGAGTGACAACTCTGGTAACTACAATGGGAAGGAATGTGAGGTGGGAGTGTGATGCTATCTAAAGATGGAGGCTTTATTTTGTTATTGCTTGAAGATGCCAATTTGATACAGATTGAAAGACTGAGTGGGAACATTTGGACACAGCACTGAGAGAGTCCGGGTGCCAGAGAACACTAGAGCCACTGAAGTGTCCACTGAAAGAGGAGTTGTATTTTGAAACACATCTGGAAAGCCGCAGAGCAAACCTCCTGTAACAAATATCATCTCTGTTATCCTGGAAAAGGTGAGGCTGCAGGAGGATTTGAAGTGGATGGATGACAGGATCAAATATCCTTATACTCTGATGATAAAGTGGTAAAAAATGAAAAGAGGGATATAATAAGTGACAAACTTCATTTTTATATATTGTTTATATCTATTGCAAGTCAGTGTCATAGTAAAACTGTGGAATGAAAGTTGCTTTTGTATTTAATAAAATGTTGTAGATACCTTTCCTTGGGAGAAGATACCACTCCACAGGCTCCACAGCCCTCCGTGTTCATGATGTTGATGGCTTACTCAGGCTTTCCACAAATCTTTACTTTATCTTTTTTTCTCATGTTTCAAATAATATTCCTGATAACATAATATTTATCAGTATCAAATATTTATATGAAATATTTGTGTATATTTCTAAAAAGTAAATTTATACATAGAGATGCTGAATTAAGCTGAGGCCTATTTTAGAAAGTCATAGATAACATCAAACTGTCATTTAAAATGATATACCAGTGAGCTCTGCCTTGGCTCTGATAATGAGGCTGTCCTGGATTTACCTCTCCTTTGCGGTAAAAATCCCCAGATTGTCTTTGCCAACGACTCGATCTGCTTTCTGTGGGATGCCCAGCTTTAACTTCCTGCAGTGCCACTGGGTTTACCCACTTCTTCTTGTGACCATGATCAGCACCTTGCTATTATTGGAAAATATCTTTTCTCTTAAATTACAAGTGCCAACATTTATGTCCTAATTCCAATTATTTAGCTCAACAAACACAGCAATTATGCACTTACTTTTACTACTATAATGAAGGCCATTTAAAAATAAGAAAATTGACTCAAAGCAGTTAAGAAACTTGTTCAAAATCATACAACTAGAAGACACAGAAGACTCATAACATGATGCTATTTTCTTGAGAGAAGCCCTGAAAAACCCAGTGACTAACAATGAAACTGAGGCACTAATTAAAGACAAAACCCTGCCAACTAAGACCAGCCCAAAATTCCAGTGGATTCCAGTGGATTCATCACTGAGTTCTACAGGTGTTCAGGGACAGTCTGGTGCCAGGGCCCTGCAAGCTCTTTAATGAAATCCAAAGGGGAGGAGAACCCCTAAGGTCATTCAAGGAAGCTACATTACCTGGGTTCCAAGTGAAAAAGAGAACTCTGGGTCAGTCTCTTTAATGAGCACACACTAAAGTCTTCAATAAGATACTGGCAAACAGAGCACAAGAAATAATCTAAAAGAACATACATCGTAACTAAGCAGGCATCACCCAAGGGCTGCCTGTCTCGTTCAACACATGCAAGTTAATAAACATAATTCTCCACATAAACAGAAACAAGGACAGACGTCATGTGATCATCTCAATGGACAGAGAAAAAGCCTTTGAAAAATTGATTTATGATAAAAACCCTGAAGAAAATAAGTGTAGAAGGACCTCGTCTCAATTTGATAGGGCAATTATGATCGACATACTACCAGCATCGTACTAAACAGGGAAACACTGAAAGCTTTTTCTCTAAGATCAGGAACAAGACCAGGATGTCACCATGACAAATTTTGCTGAATATAATACTCATACCTTGAGCCAGAACAATCAGGCAAGGGAAAAAAAACGTTAAAAAAAGAGACGTATAGGAGAGGAAAAAATCAAATTGTCCTTATTCCCAGATGGTAGGATCCTTTACACAGAAGACTCAAAAAATTTCTACTGAAATTCTCTTGGAAGTAATAAACAAATTCACCAAAAAGGCAGGATGAAAAATCAACTCACAAAAGTGGTTATAGTTTCTGTACACAAATAATGAACTCATCACTCACAATAGCATCTCTCTATATAAATTGACTTTTTAGAAATATATACAAATATCTCCTGTAAATATTTGATACTGGTAAATATTGCATTATCAGGAATGTTATTTGAAAACATTCTGCACACAAATAATGAACTCATCACTCACAATAGCTTTTTTTACTTCCTGGAAATTAATCTTACCCAGGAAGTAAAAGACCTCTACAATGAAAACTGCAGTACTCTGAGAAAAGAGATTGAAGTGGATGTTAGAAATGGAGTGATTTCTTCAACAAATATTGCCAACTATTTAAACTGATTTATAGATTTAACGCAGTCCCAGTCAAAATACCAACAGCATTCCTCACAGAACTAGAAAAGGATCCTAGTATTCTTATGATATGCAAAGAGACTCTGGGTAGCAACAGCAGTCTTGGAGAACAAAATCAATGCAGGAGGTATAGCAATCCTGGGCTACAAATTATATACAAAGGTAAAGTCATACAAACAGCATGGGCCTAGCACAAAACAGACATGTGGACCAAGGAAACACAAGGGTAGACTCAGGATCAATCACCATTCAGTCTCCTGATCTGGGGTCAAGGCTCCAAAAATACCCTGGAGGAAGTGCAGCCTCTTTAACAGTGAGCAGAGAACTCTGGCTGCCGATATCTGAAGACTGAAGCTAGTCTCATTTCCATCACCATGCACATAAATAAAATCAAAATTAATCAAAAACCTAAATATTAAGGCAGGAATATTTAATCTAAGAAATAACATCATGAATCAAAAAATGCAATCATATCAAATTAAAGATTCATGCACAACAGAGGAAAAAATGAGTAGAGTGAAAAGTCAACCTACAGAATTTAAAAAAAAATTACCAAATACTCTTCAAACAAGGGAGTAATATTAGGGTACAGAAGTCAAAACATTTAGACACTCCCAAAGTAAAAGACCCAGTGAAAACATTAGGCCATGGGAAGAGGAACCTTCTCAGGAGCCCACAAGGTCAATAAATACCTGAAGAAATGCTCAGTGTCCCTGGCCATGAGAGAAATGCAATTTAAAGCCATAGTTATAGTCCACCTTACCCCAGAAAGAATGGCAAATCATGAAGAAATCAAATAATAACAAATACCGTCAAAGCTGCAGAGCAAAAGGAGTAACTTCTTCCTTGCCGGTGGGAATATAAATTAATGCAACCAGTATGAAAATTAGTACTGAGATTCCTCAGAAACTAAAAACTGGAAATTCCATTTGATCCCTCTATCCCCCTTCTAGGTGTCCCCTAGAAAGGGTTAAAGACATCATATTACAGCTTGATGTGCTTGCTCACATTCCTAGCAGAGGCTTGCTTCCCAAGAGAGATTTGGAGGAATCCTTTGCCAGGTGGGACCCAGTGAAGGTCTTTAGGAATTGTCAGCATGCCCAGGAATGGCATGTGGGACCCGTCACTTCCCCTTGGTTTTCTTGGCTTCTGAGGTGAATGGTTTTCCCTACCATGGCTCCTGTTATGCTGTCCTGACTTTGGAGAGAGTTTAAACAATGGGGGAACTAGATCATGGCATCTAACCTTCAAAACTGTGAGCCAAAAGAAATCTCTTTTCTTTCTAGCTCAGCTGTTTCATTACAGTGATGAAAGTCAATGAAAGTGTATATATATATATATATATATATGCATGCATGTCTATAGATAGATATAGATAGATAGATAGATAGATAGATAGATAGATAGATGCAACTCTGATATATATGTAGCATAAAGCTTTGTGCTACATTAGGGAAAGTTCAAAGTTAAATGTGAGAATTGATACAAAGACATAATTTATTGTTACAAAGACATAATTTATTGATACAAAGACATAATTTAATGTTAAACACAAGAGCCAGGGAAGACCCTCCAGAGGGAACAAGGTTAGTGGGAAAATCCCTTGCCGTGACCTGGATATGTACACAGGAAAGGTGTGTTCCATGGCTAGGCACTGGCCACAGTGATCTTGGGGGGCTCACACAGCTGAAGGAATTTCAGAGTAGAATCAGACAGTAGGTGGAGAGAAGTACATCCCAAGGCTATAGAAAGGGGACTTCAAAGCATTTGCATCCCAATAGCAAGTATGATTTTGCTCTGAGAGTGGAAAGCCCTTGAAAGGTTTGTAAAAGGGGCTAAAATTTTACAGTTTCCCTTTTAGGGGAATCACTGTGACTGCTTCACAGGTTGGGAATGGCAAGGGAAGGGACCGGCAGCGAATACTGTCACAAAAAGCTCTTTCTAATATATAGGTGAGATGATTACAAGTGAGAATCGAGTTGCAGATTCTGATGTAAAAAGGAGAAATCAAAAGCAGATCTGAGGTACAATTAGCCCATAGGGAGGCTGGAGCTCGGAGACGGCCGAAAGGTGGAAGTAGAAGGAAGAGAAGCGAAGAGGAGACTGTGCCCTGTGGTGGTGACACTGTGCATGTGACACAGAAGCGGAGCAGCAAAGTTAGGTTCAAGGTTTGCTGACTTTGAAGCAGTTAAGTGGCTTAATCACTTTTGCGTTAGAGGAACAAAATACCTGACACTCACAGTTTGCATCTTTTGTTTTTTAAGTCTTTTTTTGATACTGGGGATCGAACTCATGACCTCACGCTTGCCTGGTAGGTGCTTAAGCCACTGAGCTAAATCCCTGGCAACACTCACAGTTTAAATGGGGAGAGGTCACCTGGGTTCATGATTGCAGGAGGCTTAGTCCATGGCTGATGGACTTCACCAGCGAGGACTCTGGGGAGGACAGCTGGTCACCTCCTGAAGGTCAGAGGTAGTGAACAAAGAGGTGAGGGAAGGAGGTACACCCTCACATCGCTACAGACTGTGTGCGGACCTGGGGAGGGCCTAGCAGGACCTAAAAGAGAGTCTCTAAGAACAAGCACACTGTTTTTATGTTACTGGAGTTTGAACCCAAGAATTTCCCACTCTGCTATATCCTTGGCCAGGTTTTTGCTTTTTATTTTGAGATTAAGTTTTGCTAAACTGCTGTGTTGCCCATCCTGGGATCAAGCTCGCCATCTTCCTGCTTCAGCCTCCAGGAACTTTGGGATTAGCTGGATGTCCAACACGCTGAGTGTCACTCATCTTTAAGTAGGATAAAAAGGAGCCTGAGATTGAAACTGGAGAAAAAAGACAAGAACAGAAAGATGAATAAGTGTTTCCAAAATTAGAGAAGCCACACTTTTCAAAAAGGACAGCAAACCCAGCACATCACTTCTTGTTATAATATCAGGTTAAAAGACTGGAAAAATTACCCACAGGAATTAAATATAAGCAACAGATTAACAACAACAACAAAAAAAAACTGTTAGTAGTTCCTGGTAACCAGGAAACAGAATTAACTGTGGTTAAGTATGAAAATAAGCAGTGAAAAGAAACTTTCAAAGGAGAAAATAAATGCCACCATTCAAAGTGCCACGGACATGGAATAGAAGAAGAGACCTGGAACAAATGGTTCTCAAGACGGAAAAAAGAAACGGACGGCAGTTTCTTAGTAACACAAAGGAGCCGCAGAGACAGGAGGGGGTGCAGAGGAGCTTGGAGGTCCCGCTGCCGGTGCTAGGCAAAGGCAGGGCAGAGAGCCACTGCACCGGACCTGCATCCACTGCAGGAGCCTTGGACAGTGCTGCTGGCCAGGCTGAGAAAAACATTACTCTGGCACCTGCTGATTCGGGGACTTCTGCTTTGGAAATGCCACCTAGAGATGCTGCAACAGCTTTCAGATAAAATTATTTGGGGCACTTAAGTCTTGAGTTCAAGCTAGAGATGTACATCAGGGGATTCTCAGAATGTTTGTAGAAATTAAACTGCAAGACTGAACAAGGGCCCATAAGGTCAAAGACGCACAGAATACAAATTGGTTCAGAGTAGTCCAGGGCATTTTTATATAGGTTGGCCTTGCTAAAAATGTATGAGAACACAGTGACATTAGGTTCCACAGCTGTGACAGGCACAGATTCCCCTCAGAACTCTAGTGGCAAGTGGTCGGGGCTTCAGGCCAAGGGGGACAGTTGGAATGGCAGAGGGCACGTCCCGACCACTTTCTCTTCTCCCCATCTCTTTCTTCTGCTGATTTAAAGCTAGTAGTTCATTCGATGCTCACAGCAAACCAACGAAACAGATTCAGCTCTAATCCTGATTTGATGTATTACAGAATCAGGTCACAGAACATTGCTAATTGTATGTTAAAGCCTCGATTTAAGCCCAGGCGGTTGGACACGGAGTCTCCAACTCAAGCACCAGGCAGTATGGAGGAGGAGGAAGGAAGCTCTGAATGTGTTCCCTGGGAGTCCAGGTGGTCCAGGGTGATGCTGACCTCACACTTTATGAATCACCACTGGACAGTGTTAGTTGGGTTTTAAGGCTCCCTGGAATTCACCAAAACGTGTTTTACAATGATGATGATTTTACAAGGAAGATCGGGATTTCATCTCAGTAACAGAGTGACTGGCCCTGAGGCCCACGTTTGGCAAGATGAGACTTCTTATCACTGTGTACAGAATATCAGGGAACAGAACAACAACAACAACAATAACAATAACAGCAGCGCACACTGACACGATGACCAAGAGCACAGCCTCAAGCTTGCTTCGTCTTTCCCTTTGCGGTCAGGTTTAGCTTGCAGGTTTATAAGCACCTCACCCTTTCCGCATTAATTCTTATACAGAATGTTTTACCGTACTTTAGTATGTATTTGGAACTGCTGGGTTTTCCTGTTTGGCTTTGTTTTTTGGGAGGTAGGCGTTTAAGGGGTTTGGGGTTTTGTCTTTTTTGTTATTGTTTGTTTTTGTATTAAGGATTGCAGCCAGGGTCTCCACAATGAAGTACATCTCCAGTCCCTTTCTACTTTTCATTTTCAGACAAAGTCTCAATATGTCACTCAGTTACCCAGGCTGGGCATGGACTTGCCATCTTCCTGCCTCAGCCTCCGAGAGTGCTGGGATTACAGGTGTGTCTGCCCTGCCCAGTTGGAAACTGGTGGTTTTGTCCTATTTTAACCTAGTGAATCTTGTCAGGTTCCCAGCTCCTTCTTCCTGTGTGGATCTAGGTTTGGGTGTACCCTAAGAGAAGATGGAACAGATTCAAAAGGCAGGGGGAAGGGCCGGGCAATTAGTTCCATGCTTTGAAAATCAGTGCTGGACACCAGGGGTCCAGCAGCTCTGGCCCCTATCGAGGACCTGCTGGTTGCCCGCAGGGCTTCGTCTTGCCTTCTCTCCAGTACAACCCACCCTTCCTGAGGAACACGAATTTCACTGTCTTAATGTTGGAACCTTGGACAGAGATTCACTGACCAAAGCCCTGACCAGGCCACAGCTGCCCTGTTCTGTGATCTGGCTGAGAGTGCCGGTCAGTGTCTACCAGCTACTCTGAGACATTCATTCCACAAGTGCAGTGTGTGACTCAATCAAGCTCATGTTAAGCTCCATCTACTCCATTTCTGACATATTTTTATGAATTGTCTCACTTTTCCTAAAATTTTATGTATGCTCGAGTATCTACCAATGTTTGATTATCCACTGTATTGGTCAGTTTTCTCATTGATGCTATAAAATATCTGACAGCACACTTTACAGAGGAGAGGTTATATGGCTCTTGGTTCCAGAGGATTCAGTCCATGGTAGACCAGTTCCAAGGCCAAAGCATCACAGTAGAGGGCCATAGTGGGGCAAAGAGGCTCAGTCCATTCTTGGTAGCCAGGAGGAAGATCAGGGAACAGTGCCAGAGAGGAAGGGGCAGGGGCCAAATATGACCCACCCAGATGTCCCCAGAGGTGCTCCACTAACCCTTCCGCTCTCAAGCCAGTCCAGGTGACTCTCCAGGGAAACCACCACATCCATTTATACTGAAAAACAGAATTTATTTTACCTTAAAGTAGATGACAGACTTTGCCTCTGGCTAGATATGGGTATGTCTTTTCCCCTTGTGTGAGCCCTAAAGTGTGAGGGTGACCCCACAGCTACCCACCTCCACGTCAAAGAGGCAGGCAGTGAGGCATCTGCTGGATGCCCGGGTTCCTGGAGGAAACTAGAGTGGTGCTTCCTTGGTATCAGTGAATGAATGAATGGATGAATTTTCTACTTCATGGAATTGTCTTTCACCTCTTAAAATGTCTTTTATTTAACTGAGATATGTTCGGTGGTTTCTAAATAGTACTGTGTGCACAATCATTTTGTTTCTCTCAAAACTGGCAATATTCAAAATAAGAGTCTTTAAAGTATGCCCTTTTTTTCTTTTTGCAGAAACACAAAACAAAAAACAACACAAAACTCATGTCTAAAAGACAGAAAGGGTGAAGTAGGCTGCTCTTAGGGTAGTGGTTGACTGATTGTGTCGACCTGAGACATCTAGAGACTTAACTAAATCGGTCTGGCAATTCCACACCCCAGGGTTTAGAAGACCCACCCTAGGGTGCCTCAACTGCTGGATGGTGTAAGAGGGCAGGAGGAAGAACGGATGAGGCTCTGCTCTTCAGAGGAGCTCTCGTCTTTGCCTTTGTGTTGGATGTCGTCTTCTGTCTTGCGGTGCAGACTCTTCTGCTTCTGCCTTGGACCCTTCAGCCTTCTGTCACAGACCCTTCAGCCTGCTGGTGTGGACTTGCACGGGACACTGCAGGGAACTGCAGACCTTGGGTTGAAGCCTTCAGCCCGTGGCACGCAGACACCCTCTGCACGCTTCCTCATCTGACCCCTTGGCTGATCATCATAAACCGGTCTTGTAATTTCTTATACATCTGTGTATCTCATGCTGCATCTGTTTTCTGTAGTAAATCCCAGACTGATACAGTCAGTTGTATAACAGACACTATGCTAACTTAGCTGAAAGTTAGACACTAGGGCTGGTCTCCGATTACAATGTGAGAAAAAGAAGTCTAGAAATCCTCCAGAAATTAAGCGTAAGGTACAAACTTCTCTGCCCTGGCTTACTTGTTTAGGATGATTCCCAGCTCTCTCTGGCTGGGCCTCAGATAGACACTGGGTCACAACCCAGGAAACAGGGTCAGTCGCAAGGCCTGGCCACCCCTGGTCCCTGCTCCAGCATGCAGCTTAGCACTCGGAGCCGCTGCATCAGGTCCTGGTCAGGTTGCTTTGACACTCATGGCCTGGATGCCCGCTCTCTGTCTGCCAGTGCGGTCAGGTGCTTGATTCCACGAAATCCACAATGCCTGGTGTCAGCAAGGCAGCCTCACCTCCCCTGGATGTGCTTCGGTAAGAGATACGATTGACAACTGTGATGAGTGTTTCAATTATGAAAATGTATTCCAACACAGAGAGATTCTTACGAACCCCCTCAGAATCTTCCTCCTCTGTTTGCATACACTCATCCGATGGTCATTGCCACTTTGGGAGGCAGCTCTGGGGTCCGCTTTTCTACAAGTCTTTAGTTATGCTGCCCTGGCTGCCTCAGTGTCCTGAATCAATTAACTGTTTCCCTTTCCTTGTTATTTTGAGTTTGGGGAAGAGCCAGAAGCTGCATGTTTCCAGATCTGGTGAATAAGGTCCAGGAGGACACGGGGCCCCGTCTATAAGAGCTGCCTTTCTACTGGACGGTGTTCGGCAGCAGTGTTCACCGTATTTTTAATTAGACCTAGAAAACACACTTGCAAAAATGGACTTTATTGTCTTTTGAGACAGGGTCATGTTATGTAGCTCAGGATGACCTTGCGCTCACAGTAATCGTCCTGCCTCATTCTCCCAAGTGCTGGGATTATGGGTGTTGTCACCATACCCAGCCAAAACAGGACTTCAGAACTGCTTTGAAAAGTAGCAAGAAACAGGAGAAAAGTGAAATTCAAGTGAGGGCTAGTATTTTGAAGAAAATTAATGCAGTGTGTCCTTCACTATAATACTTTTTAAAAATTTAAACATTCACAATATTTTTCGAGTATTTACCCTAATTTCAATGACATTTTAGAATTATCAAAAAAATATATTGGCCTAATTTGTCAGATCATTAATGATTAGATGAGAATACATATTTTCTTTGTATTCTTTTAATTTAAAAAATATAAACTATATAATCTATACATTTATGTGTATAACACATGTGTATACATGTTTAAAAGGTGTAAATGCAAAAGCAGACCATGCTTTGCTTTTATTTCCTTAGCCAACTCTAAACTTAAATTTCTGTATCTTTCAACTTTTAAATCACATCCTAGTTCCTCACAGTGAACATGAAGTTTACCATGAATTTTTCCACCTCATTTGTGGAAGCTCTATTTTCTTTATTGTGTGTGATTGGCATCATTTTCCAGTTTTATAAATGATATAAATGACTCTTTAATTTACCCAGAATATAGTTCACTGTGACTTTTTGTGGTCTCTTTGTTTGCTTTTTGGTGACAGTTTGTATCATGATTTAATATCTTGTGTAAAATTGCCAAGTCATTTTTTACAACAAAGAATATTCTTTTTGTTATTGATTTACCACAGCAACTCTCTCTAACATTTTAAAATGTAGCATTTAGAAATATAAAAGGTAGAAACTTTCCCTTCTTTACTTTCTTTAAAATTTTTCTAACTCAAACATTTAGTTTTTAGTTCTGTAGAATTTTCTCATTTAATTTGAAAATAAAGGTTATTCCTATTTTTAAAAAATTTTTCAATTTCATTACTCAAAACAATTTTATTGAAAATGAAATTAAAATCCTATTTAAATTTTAGTTCTTTTATAACGATTAAGAAATAATTGGATTTTTAAATTTTCTTTTTCTTTTTTATTTTAAAATGAAAAAGTATAAAAATGATGATGAAGAATTTCAAAACAAAATAATAGATTAACAATGATTGATATAAATAATTGGATATTTGTAACAGATCTTCAGCAGAAGCAAGACATTATTTTCATTGTTTTCAAAAGATATTTATTTCTGTCCACATTGACTGTAGTATTCTATCATATACAGAGACAATTGTATATTGTCAGTTATTCTTTGTAGAGCTCAAACCATAGCATGAGAGATAGAGAGAGAGAGAGAGAGAAAGAGAGAGAGAGACTGTCATTCAGAAGATTAAAAGCAAAACTTCCTCAGTACCTCAGCTGGCAAACACGCAGTACAATTTCTCTTTCAATCCCAGCTACCCACAGCCATCCTTCCTCACAGGCAACTGATGCTCTTACCTCTCTGAATCATTCCAGAGATATTCCAGAAAGAGTTTAGAAAAGATACACACACCTGTAACACACACTTGTTTCTTTAAAATGTGTACATATTTTCAAACACAGATGCAATGATACAAACAACATAGTTCCTTTTCTGTGTCTTATTGACTGCTCCGACTCAATCTCCAAGGTGCCTTCCGCATGTTAAAAGCCTCTGTGTGCCAGTGTGCACGCCCCAACTCACCTTCCCGGCTCCCTCCTGGTAACCATTGAGGAGGAAAAGTCTAAGCATTTATCCATCCAGGCCCCTCTTTCATGGTCCTCAGGGGTCGGAAGAAGACCCCGCTGCAGGGGACAAGCTTCCCCAGGCTCCCCTGGCAGACTGATCTCTCGTCTCTTCAGAGTTTCTCATTTTATAACAGACAATGGGAACAACGGGGGTGAATTTCTCCAGCTACCAAATGTTTAGCACAGACCATTATAATTTGATTTGGTAAATAGAATAATGTGACACTTATTAAATACCAAATTTTTAAGGCAACATTCATCTACTTAGATATGTGGGAGTCATTACGTTTTATGTGATTCTTCTTCAGTTTTAAACCATCTCATGTTTCTCATGAATTGTGGACAAGGGACAGAGAGGGATTTCTTGTAATTCTCTCATTACTTCAGATATGGTGTGAAACATCAATGCTTCTGGAGGTGCCACGGTTTAGGTCGACAGTGTCCTGAAACTCTCCCGCCTGTGGAAGGTGCCTGGATCCGAGAGCACCACGCTGAGCTGTGGAGTTATTCATGCAGCTCAGGGCTGACCCTGCTGTAGGGCCAGGGCCTGGCTGGAGGTGGGTGTGACCGGAAAGTCTGTCCTCCTTCTCTCTCTGCTTCCTGGCCATCATCGGGGGAGCATCTTTTCTTCTACCCTGCCCTTCTACCGTCTTATTTCTACCTTAGAGCGAGAACAACTGCGGACTGAAACTGTGAGCCAAGACAACCTCTCCTCCTTCAAGGTGTGGGTGCTGGGTATTTTTTCTCAGCAACAGGAAATCAAAGAACCAGAAGCTCTTCAGCCTCAGCTTGGCCATTCAAACAGAGAGAAGGTCCTGGGTGGGTCCTCACATTGTCCAAAGTTGCTTTTCAGTTGCACCAGCACATAAATCGTTAGCGAGACGGGGGCATCTAAGGAAGAACACAGCTCCCTGGGTGGATGCCTCCAGCTCCACCGCCCAGGCGTGTCCCTGAGAAGAAGCCAGTGGACTGGATGGGAGCTGTGGATTCCTTAGACTGACCGTGAGCCTTCAAACAGGAAAGGGGCAATCGGCCTTGGAGAAATGGGCCTTTTCCAAAAAAGTAACTACAGTTCTCTTTTTAACACAGCTTGGCGGGTGTACAGTTTATTCACAAAGCTGCACAACCATCATGCTATCCTCCTCCATGAGTTTGAACACGGAAATAAGACAGGAACCCATCTCAAAAGTCAAGATAATTAACACACCCATCCCCTTGGCAATTTTCTGTCTCCTCTTCGTGTGTGTATGTGGGTATCAAGAAAGCACAAAGTGAAACTGATCCTCTTAACAGACTGTTAGATGCACAGTGAAATAATCCTGACTCTCGACACAGTGCTGTAGAGCAGCACCTCTCTGTAACCAATTTATCTTGCACAACTGTAGCTTTATATAAGCTGGACAACAGCCTTCATTGATTCCCAGTAACCATTGTTCTGTGTCCGTGAAATACTATACGGGTACCTCATAGAGGTAGAATCGTGGTACCTCATAGAGGTAGAATCGTGGTACCTCATAGAGGTAGAATCGTGGAGCATTTTTCTTTCACTCACAGGTTGGTTCTTGTCTTCAAGACTGTCAGGATTTCCTACTGTTGTAGGACTGAATATATTCCCTGCAGTCCTTGCATTAAGCAGTGTTCTCCACTCACCTGTCAAGAGTATTCGGTTGTTTCTGTAACTCTGTTACCGTGAATACTGCCTCAGTGAATGTGGGTGGAAATGGAGCTCTCTCTCTGAAATTCTCATTTCAGTTCTTTTGTGGAGTGGGGCTGCTGAACCAAGTGGCAGTCACCTTCAGGTTTTGTGGAACCTCCACTATATTTTCCATAGTGACTGCACTAGTTTACATTCTTATCATCAGGGCAAATAGCTTTGGGGTTTTTTTTTCACACTTTTACCTGTTACTTTCTTACAATAATAATTCCAGCAGATAGGAGGTTTGGATTTTCATTTCCTACATCTTTGCATATGCTGGTCATTTGCATGTCTCTCTCAGCTGGAGAAATGCCTATCCTGGCCCTTGCCCCATTTTTAAAATCAGGTTATTTGATACTGTGATATTAAAAAGTTGTAGAGTTTCCTGCATGTTTTGGATATTGAGGTCTTACTAAGCATGTGATTTGCAAAGTTTTCTTACATTCTGTAGGTTGCATATTCTCTCACATCAGTCTTCCTCTGCTAAATAAAAACATTGTAGTTTGATGTAGTTCTATTTGTTGATTTTTGCTAATGTCTACACTTTTGAAAGTTTCCAAGCTATCACTGCCAAGACCCATATCAAGAAATTCTTCTTCTATATTTTCTTGAAGTAATTACATAGTTTCACTTCTAATACTGAAGTGTTTAATGCATTTTGAGTTTTTGTTTTGTGACTCATGCAAGTTAGGGATCCAATGTCACCTTTATGTGAATCAAGATCTGTTTCCCCAGCACCTTTTGTGGAAAAGACCAGCTCTTCCCACTCTGGGTGAACACCACTGTTTTAGAAGCCCAGTTAACCAAACACCAGCTAGTGTCAACTTCTGAAACAGCTTCAACTTTCAAAACAGATGAAAATTGATTAAAAATGCCTCATCACTTGAAAATACTATTGTATGCCTACAACTTAAAAATTAGTGGGAAAAATTGGCTCCCATAAAAATACACTTTGAACTGATGTTGAAAAGGATAAACAGCTACTCGAGTCTTCACACTCTGCTGATGGGAATGTATAACAAAATAGTCAGAATGAAAAACCATTTAGTAGCATCAACTCACAGTAAATATGTATATATTGGAAACTGCAGAAATGCATTGAAACGAGACCATAGTTAGTCTTTTATAATAGCTCTAATTTGTAAGTATTTGTATCAATACCAAAATGAATAAATTGTGATATGTTGACAAATAGGACACTATTGTATAGCTGTAAAGTGAAAAGCAAATTTTTACTATGCTCAATGACATGGACAAATCTCAGGACACAAACCTGGAAGTAACCTATACCTTCAAAAATGCTCAATAGGATTGATTTACCAAGAGATTTTGAAGACAGAGCTAATACATTTTCTGAAATTCCAGTTTTAAATTGAATTATATAAATTTGAGTAAAGAACCTTGAATTTTTATGAAGGAAAGATGTGTGTGGCATAGGTTAGGGAAGAGGGCAAGAGAAACTCACCACAAGGTAAGCTTTGCCCCCAGCATATGGGTCACACTGCTTGTAAGAGATATCAACACACTTGTGTCTCATTTTGATCTGTCGTTTCAGCTTTCTAGAACCTCAAACCAAGTATAAGTCTAACCCATGAATCACCAGACCAGTAACCTTCAAATCTATGTTTGCAAATCTGGAAGATGAAGTTTGCAAATTTTTCTACATATAATCTTTAGTAAGAAATCAACATGTATCAGCTCAAGTTCAAGTCAACAACCTCAGTGAAGTTTTTGTGAGTTGGACACTGGGGTAAACAATAGGAATGTAAAACGCTGCTCGTAATTGAATGGTGGCATTCTTTCACGGCCAAACTTGGAAGGAATTCATAGCACAGCCACATCATTTTTCTTAACCTACACTCAGACAACACAATATGAGATTATGTTTCTATACTCTCTACCATGTTTAAATATGAATAAATTGAATACAGCAAGGATTCTGAAAAACAATTTGAAAATATTTTCCATGTGAGTGTATTGCCAAGTTATTGGAATTTGCATTTCAATATCTCAATATCTTGTTCTATATAGGCCTTTTAAAACAAATTTATGTAACTGCTTTATCTATGAAAATTATGCAGTGTCTGTTTGCTCTAACATTTTGAGCTTCGGATTCGCTAGTTCACTTCATTACTGGCTATATACTTCATGCCCAGGCTCTTGCCAAGCAACGAATATCGCATGATACAAGCTGAAAGCAAATCCGGGCAAGTGCAAAGGATAGCTATCTGTTGAACGACACAAGGACAGCCAGTGGAGGATGGCTGTAAGTCCATTTGAGCAAATAAAGTAATTCTTATGTGCTAGGAATGAAGTTCTCGACTACTTAGGGGAAAAGGTCTTTGAGAAACTTTGCTTGTATAATGTTGTTTTAATTTATTTTTTGTATGCATTGATCTGCTGTCTTATGTAAAAGTCTTTTCAAAAACCTGATGGAAAATGAAATTCTTTTTATTATTTTTATTCAAATTTCTTCCAATATACTATAATTTAGAGCTGGTTTGGTCATGAGGAAACTCCAGATGGGTGAATACTGAAATAACATTAAACCTGTTGGATATTTGTCATTTACTAATTAAATTTAGCATTTGCAGAGGGGAAAATTGTGTGCCAGTTGGGGACTAGTTCAATAAAAATAAATCATTAAATAAAATATGACAATACCTTTGCATATATAATTCAGCAGCAGAATTTTTAACTTGTGAAACATACTGCCAGTTAGTTTTGCAGGGGAAAGTAAGTTTAAACAATGCCTTCTACAGCATTAACATCATGGAATATTTGCTCAGTTGAACTTCTTTCTGCAGTCAGCTAGAGAAGAATCACCCCAGGAAGGTATGGTTAATATTCTACCATCAGTATTTCAATTGACAATAAAGTCTCCTGGTACCCACCTCTCAGCATTTAACATTAAGTCAACAGCAAGGTGAGAACCAATCACATGTATTTTTGCTCTGCTGATTATTTTCCTCGTTATTTACAACTCTAAGAATGAAATGGAACTTCCTGGCCATATTTTAAGATCTCATCTGATAAGAGCTCAGTGCTCTGGACTGGTTCCTGGCACCTGGCTGTACACACTCAGAGCTGTGGGAACGCTCAGGCTCGTGGAAGCCCGTGCTGTGGGTCTGCCCTGCGCTGGTCCTCTTGGGGCTCAGCTCTCGGGCAGCAGGGCTGGCAGTAGCAGCAGGAGTCCTGGAGGCTGAGCCTGGTGGGAACCCATGCTGTCGCGAGGGAGAGGCTTCCACTCCGGGGAAGGGAGAGGATGAGTCACTGGAAGACTGGGTTAAAGGTGAGTCCGTTCCCTGGAGTTTCTCTCGCTCCTTCTCTTGTCTTGTGACCGACCACTGCCACAGCACCGCCTGCCCTTCCTCCTCAAGTGCCCTCCGGAAGCCACGCAGAGGCGCTCCACACCCTGGACTCCAGGTCCAGGTCTGTGGGCCAGAGCCCCTCTGGGTATAAATCCCCCTGCCTGGCTGTCCATCAGGGCGACAGAAACACCACCCATATATCATTTTCCTATTGGTCTTAAAGATGTAAGTTTTCTCATTTCAAATATGTGAATACTTTTTCAACAATGTGGGCTACTTGCAAAATGGCTCTCAACAATTTTTATGTGTTCTGTTCAGCCGTGCGGTTAGATTTCATTGTCTTTGGAATCAGACTTGACAATGTGTCACATAGGGCATCGTTCATCTCTCTCATTTCCAGTCTCCTGGCCTCAAATTGAGCTCAGAAGTCTACGCTGGTAATTCCCCAGTGAATTTAGTTCTTTCCAGACATGACCTATTATTTTGCATGTTTATTATGTTCTGTGCCCTTTTGTCTTAACTAGGTAAACTGACAGATAGCTGTTTAGTAAAAGTCCTCAAAGAAACATCTCTCAAATTCATTTATGAGTTACATTCCTTTTTTTCCGTATTGTGTGTTTCTTTGTGTTCTCATTGCTTCCCTGATTCTACCTTTGTTTAATCTGAGACCTGAGATCTAAATGCCTGAATATATAACATGTTACATGACACATGATTAACATGTACAGTGTGCTAGCCAATGAGAAAGAAGTATGACTGTCTTGATACTCAGCAATATAGAAACTATGATTCTTTTAATGTAAAAATTGCATAAGAAAGATTTCCGGAAAAATCCCATACAGAAAGCTTATTGGCTAGATTAATTGATTATCCAGTTTAATGTAAAGTGGTGAATGGTAACTTTTGATCTAGAATCTGTTAACATCCTCTAGGTGTAGTTTAACATTCCAGGGACTCAGACTGTGCCTAACAGGTTCCCATCAGATCCACTCACCAGAATAAAATTATTTTGAAAGGTTTTCTTTTTCTATATCCTCCCTCTTTTTAGTAAATATATTATTACTTTTAATATTTGTAAACATGTACTTTCATTTGTCATTCTTCAAAGGGCAATGTGATTATTCCCAAATAAAATTCACTTTGAAAGCACAGTAACTTTTTTATATAAATGCCTTTCTGAGTAAAGAGCAGGAAAAGGTAAAATGTGAAAGGAGCCAGAAAAGGGTGAGAAAAAGAGAAGGAAGGAAAGAGGGAAAAGAGCCAGAGAGGGCGTGTTTAACACGCATTTGGGACTGCCGTGAATTTTAGTGGTGTTCAAAATATATGAAGTTCAGATTGTTAATGAAGCTTTCTTTAGTTGGCACAAAACAGCAAAAGCGACAACAACCAAGCTGCAGAACCCTGTACTCCTGGCCAGGATGAAACTGGCAATGTGATTGCCCAGCCCAGCGCCTTTGACAGACAATGCGTATTAAGGGAAAGTTGAGTTGAAAAGTCAGGCCAGTTAGCTTTTCTGACAGCCTTTAATCTGATTTCACAAATGATTAAAAGATGAAGGGACTGACAGTGGCATTTCAGTCCTGAGACATCTGACTCACGGTGGGGCTCACGGAATCCACACAAAGAAAGCAATTTGCAGTGTTCATCAATGTGAGTTTTATTAACTTGTGTTTGCAAAAGTAAAATATAGCTTTTCCACCAAGTCAGGGGACTAAAACAAATGTGCGCTGGAAATAGGGGAGGGTCCCAGTCACCGCCTTCACTGTTGTTAGCTGCACACAGGGCAGGATCGTCACTCACAGGGCTGTTCCAGATCCCTCAGGACCGCCAAGGAGGCCTCCTCTGCAGCGAGCTCCTCAGCTCTGCCAGTTTCTGGGTGCACTCCATGGGGTTCCTGGCCCCAGCCCCAGCCCCCAGTTCCCTGCGGACCACAGGTCCTGCCCGCCCCTGCCCAAGACACTGCCCTCCTGAGGCCACTGACCTGCTCCTGTCTGCCTTTCCCACCACCTGCAGATTGAACCAAATTCATTATAGCCCTGGCCTCCTGGGAAGCTGTCATGGTGCTCGAGTGTCGCTCTGTGGAAAAGCAGAAAATGGTCTCCAGTGGGACCGGTGCTGACCAGTGGAGACCGGACACAGGGGGAGGTGAGCCAGGTTGCTGGCCACCTCCCACCCTGTGCTCAAGCCAGGCAGCCTGCAGTCCCCACGGTCAGGGGGTGGCTGTGCAGTCCTCACCAGCTGAGGTCCCCTCTCCTTACTCTTGGGCCCTGGAGTCCACCTGCAGGACAAAGATAGGGGCTTCCTCTGGGCTCTGTCTCATACAGGGCCCCGGCCAAGACAGGTGCCAACTTTAGACAACACAGCCGTTAGGCTCTGTGGTCACTGTTTGAACCCTCTCCTGGGTGCAGGGGACAGGGACAAGGCAGACGATGCAACTGGAGTTCTAACCAGGAAGAGCCCGGTGTGTCTGAACACAGTGATTGTGTTATCATGACTCATAGCCGAGGCTCGGGAGCATAAAGATCATAAAAGGTTGCATTTAGAAAGAGAAAACAAAAATTACTGCAAATTTAAGATTTTCAAATGAAAAATAGGGTTCAAAAATGTTTTCCACAATGACTAGCTTACAATATTAGATGCCAGGAAAATCAATAATGCAATATCTAATGTACCTTATTCTTCATAAATTATGCTATGCTTTCTGTAATATGAAATCATGGGTTTATTCTCAGAGTTAGGGTTAAAAGTTTGAACTTTCTTCAATGCATCACTTTAATTTTCTCTGTGCTCAGGCTACTTTCTAGAATTACCTAAACAGTATATTGGATTTAATTTTACTGTATAATATAATCTGCTCCAAAACTAAACAACAACATTCACCTTAATTTTTAACTGCAAACAAAAACAAAAGTATGGTGAGTTTTTGCTGCGGTTCATGGTCCAGCGGATCATTTGGAAGCTAATGGTGATCAGGGGAGCTGAAGAAACAAGAAATAATTGAAAATTAATGTTGCTAAAGTTGTCATGAGAGCATGGGACGTGCCAACATGGGAGTAACTTTGTATTTCTTTAGTTCTCTCCTTTCTTAGGTGTCTGGGACCATGTCCCTCCTGAGGCCACTGAGCCGCTCCTGTCTGCCTTTCTCACCACTTGTGGATTGGACCAAATTCATCACAGCCCTGGCCTCCTGGGAAGCTGTCAAGGTGCTTGAGTGTCGCCCTGAGGAAAAGCAGAAAACCATACACCTCGTGTGGTTCATTCAGTCAGAGGAACGAGCGTGAGACTCTGATGAAGAAAAAACAACTTCACCCTGTCCTACAGCAACCGAGAGACGATACCATTAAAACCAAAAACTCTGCACAATATTGGCTAATCCTAGTAATAAATATAGATAGACAGCTTCTGTCTGGAAATATTTTGAATGGAAAATAATGAAATGTATTGAAGAACCCACAGTTGGAACTCATATATCTGTATTTTAAAAGGTCCACAGATTCCCCGAGCCAGTGTTTTGTGAATTATTAATAAATGCAAATATTATTTAGTTCTCCTTATGACTTGCAAAGAATATCGGGGCCAACACGTTACTTGTTCTGCTTGGACATGGCATAATTGATGCCCGCTTTATTATCAGAGCTTCCCACTTGGATGGAAAGAATTTGGTGTCGGCGAAGAGCTCTGTTGAGTAAAGGAGAGAGGTAGAATCACTGGTAACGTATCAGCATGATTATACGTTCTTTTTTAATAGCACTGTGTTCTTTTCATGGAAATCATTATTAAACTGTAGTCTTAGAGCAAATACCAGAGTTGCCTCTTTCACTGGCAGTAAAATGGAACACATGAGCCCAATTTCAGCAAGCAGGCAGCACTTAGAAGCAGGAGAAGGGCCGATGGCATCACATTACTGAAGATTCTGGAAGAAATGCCAGGAAGTGACATTTACCGCTCTGCTGACACCACCCTAATCTTCAGCCTTCAGTTGGCTGTAGTTGCTGCAGTACAGTGAGAAACACTGTAGGGTCACCTCCGCTGAGGGACTCCTGAGTGGGGTGTGACAGGAGCATCTTCTGCTATCCCTCCGGTCCTCTTTCCCAGGAGCAGGCTCTAGTTTCCAGAGCCTGACCACCTCTGAAGTGACAGCTGTCGGTGTGCTTGGCGAGCAGCTGGGCTCCGCACACCCCCTGGCAAGGCCTCCAATCCTACCTCACTTAACCAGGGTGCTGAGTAATCACTAGTGGGTTTATCTAGTCAGAAAGTGAGATCATAAGCTGGTCCCAGGTGGCCCAAGATAGCTTTTGGTTGGGTATCAGTCACAGAAAAGACCAAGGCAGGCGAAGAGCACAGGAATTTGTAGTCTCATCTCCAACCTTCCAGTAAGGGAAGAGGGGCTGAGGCTGGAGATTGATCCCATCCATCACACCCATGCCATGGGACCTCCGCTAGACACCCCCTGGGGACAGGACAGGAGCTCATCTGTGCACGTGAAGCCACACTCGCCGAAAGAACTGCTCACCCCAATTTCACAGGATGAAGCACTGTGCAGGACGCAGTCAGTCTCTATCCACGGATTCACTGGGCCAGTTCTCTGCACCACTCCGAGAGCATCTACAGGAAATCCGTGGTCAGCCTGTCTCCCTGAGACCTGCGAGCTGTCCCAACAAAACAGCAAAGGGGAGCTGGGCTGAAGGAGCCCGTGAGCTGGAGCCCAATAAGACGGCACCATGGGTGCCCTGGGCTTGTGATACCAGTGGTCAGCGCTCCAGTGGGCAGTTTGTGGGCTGCGCTATTCAGGGTCTGACTCCCCAGGTGAGCACAGCAGGGGAGTGAGGTTTTCACAGCAGCCTGCACAGGACAGAAGCAGAGGTGACTGCACAAGGGAACTTGGAGCCCTCTGAAACGCAGTCCCATCTGTGCTGCGCACTCATGGGGAATCGTGTCTGCCTCACCTGGAGTTAGGGTGAATTCCTCCTGGAGGGGGACAGCCATAGAAACACATGTGTGTGTATTTGTGTTTATGTATGTGTAAATACACAAAATGAACTGCCTAAGAATTACTGTATAAGAAAATAGCAAAATGTTAGTCATAGGAAAATTTAAGTGCCCGAAGATGGAACAAGGCAACACGCTCATTAATTGTAAATATCCATTTATTAGATGTCTATTATCCCTGTATTCTAAGATTCAGTGTAATCACAGTCAAAATATCTAACTACTTTTTCTGTGGAAATTCTCGAGCTATACCTAAAAGTCACATGGAAAAGTAAAGAATCGGGATGAGCGGAGGAAAAAAGGCATGGAGCACAGTGCATTGCAAGATCCGAAGGTTGCCAAATACCAGCGCCCTCAGTCCAGGGTAACTCAGACTGTGGACACAGACACTGCATCAGACAGACAGTCCGGTGGAACCGGGTAGATAAGGCATTCAAGAGGCTCCAGAAGCGGACGGCGCTGGTCCAGATGTGGTGACAGGAAGGTGGAAGCTCTTGCAGGCTGCGCCCCGCATGGGAAGCGCTCGTGAAGCCCATGATGCCTCTGCTCTTCCTGCTCCTAGGCGGGGATGGGAATGCGGGGAGCAGCAGGAGGGTGCTGTGTCCCCAAGTATTGTCAAAGGCAAGTTGGAGCACACCTCACAACTGACCTTATGACCTCGGGGTGGGGAAGGTTTCGTCCAAATTCGCAGAAGACGATAGAGGAAATGCACAGAGATGAAAAATGGGCTCACATTCCAAAAAGGCCTATTCTCCATAAGAATCCACCATTGGGAACATCAACATTAAGCCAGAGTGGGATAAATAACTTCATAAAAATTTCACACATTCATAACAAAGAGAAGAGCCGGACAGTACAAAACAACAAGCAAAGTAAAGTGTGGACAAAATACCTGCATAGTCACCTCATTAAAATTATCCAAAGTCACTTTTTGAAAGAAAATTAAACACACACACACACAGATTGCTGGCTGGAATGTAGGCTATATAATCACTTTGGAGAAAAACTTTATCTCCTAAGAACACAAATACATTTGATGCAAAGATTAGAACAGTCTTTGGTATATATCTGTAGAAAAAATATAACGTCAAGATATATAATGGTATTATGCAACATAGTTTCAGACAAGGAAAAAGAATAATTCCAGGTGACTTTTTAAAATTTAGATACAAAATACATATATGCAGTTATGAAAAGTGTCACACATAGATTGATGTGAATGCATCAGAAAAGAAGAAAATGGGAAGATGTATTACAGAAAACTGACTGTCCCGGTGACAGGGCGGGAAGGCGTCTATTCGTAAACACCGGGAAGCTTTGCTTTACAAAGTCGTCTGCTAGTGCAGGCTTCATGCGTTCCTCAGTCTGCGACTTTGGTGAGCAGCTTTCACTAAGCAATGTTCACCTCAACATTATTTGAAATATTTTAGATGAGTCAAAAGATCTTAAAGAAAAAATTGTGCAATTATGCTCAATAGATTTTATATTTTCAGAAAAATCTCTGTGGATAACTCGAGATACATTTTCTTTATTATATAAATAAAAATATTTCTCAGAATACAAGGGGAAAAGTTCTAATGGGATCAAAACAATGATTTCCCAATAACAGAATGAGCACTGCAGATGAAACTAGAGAGAAATTCTGCCACGTTTTGGTGAGGTAGGCCTGACTTAACTGGTTGTTTGTGATTAAACGCATTAAACTGGGCTGTTTTACTTTCAAATGTGAGAAATGACTGAAAAAAAATTTGTACCATAGCTGTCTCGTGTTCGTGCCTAAGAAACTGGAGTATACAAGAAGGAAAAACTCACGGATATTCATCGGAATTAACAGTGGGTACCAAAATGATGAAATTGTGCACGTTTTATTCCTTTTCATTATTTGTATTTTTCCAATTTCATGCATTAAATAGAATAAGAAAAACACAAACATCTTTTGTGAAAGGAAATATTGAATTTCATCTTTCCCATCAACAATATTTCTTTTGGCTACTTTATAATCCTACTTTTAACCCTTCTTTGTGATTTAGCATTGTGAACAATCCAGTGATTTGGAGGGGAGGATACTAGAGATTGAACTTAAGTTCTTTGCAATGAGTTTTTAAATTTATTGAAATTTAAAATTTAAAATGTTTTTAAATGGATTTTTTGATGAAAGTTCTCTCAAAATTACTGAATTTTCCAGGCTGGATTTGAACCTGTGATTCTCCTGCCTCAACCTCCCAGTTTGCTGGGGTTGTAGGAATGTTCCACAGGGCTTCAATAATTATTAAGAGAGAATAACATAAAAAAGAGAGAATAAAATACAGTGATAATTGCTTGGGAGCAATTATTAATAAAGCACTATTCCTTTTCCAGCTTGGTTATTATAACAACCCGATCCCTCGAGTTACTTTTTTTTTTATTTGAAGAGAAAAAAAAACAGAAAAAGGATAGAAATGTTACAAAATTTCAAGAAAAGAAGTTAAAGAGTAAGAAATCACTAGTTGATAAATTTCATATTGTTCTTTTACAAATAGTTTTTCAAGTTACAAAATTAAAGCACACAGAGTGGACACTCAAGCAGTGAGAGTACAAATGGATCTGTTTGACAATCCAACAAGAATCTAGAAATATGGTCATCAATCCCACACACCTAAACATACATGCAGCTATATCTTTTATAGAGCTTCCTATTTCCTCTTTTTTAAATAGCAACTATACATTTTTAAAATTTTATTTAAAGAGAAGAAAAAAAAGCAAAACAGAAAAAAGGGTAGCAAAAATACAGAATTCTAAAAGAAAGAAAGAAAAAAAAGAAAAGAAGAAAAAACCCCACCAAGAAATCACTAGTTTATATATTACATATTGTCACCTTGGATGTAGTTGTTCAAGTTACAAAGTTAAAGGGCACATTGTAGACATTGAAACAGTTAGACTACAAACAGTTCTGCTCAAAGATCCAACAAAGATTCAGCAATATGGTCCTCTATTTTACACACTCAAACATACATGCAGTTATATCCCTTAGAACACTTTCTTTACCTCTCTTTTTTACAATAGCAATTACACATTTTGGTTTTATTACACTTGTAGTTCTTATTTACTTTTTACACTAGAGACACAATATGATATTTATAAATATGATTCTTATTTATATCACTAAGGAGGATAGTCTCAAGTTGTCTCCATTTACCTCTGAAGGCCTCAAGATCTTCCTTTTTTATAGCTGAGTAATATTCCATTGTATAAAAATACCACATCTTTTTCATCCATTCTGCAGTTGATGGGCATCTTGGTTGTTTCCAGGATTTAGCTATCACAAATTGTGCTGCTATGAACATGGGTGCACATATATCACTGTGACATGACATTTTCAGCTTTTGTGGGAAAATACCCAGGAGGGGAAAGGCTAGGTTGAATGGAACTTCCAATCCTAGTCTTCGGAGAATTCTCCATACCGATTTCCATAGTGGCTGCACCATTCTATACTCCCACTAACAGTGGAGCAGTGTTCCTTTTTCCCTGCAGTCTTGCAAACATTTGTTGTCAGTTATTTTCTTAATGACAGCTATTCTTTCCAGAGTGAGATGAAATTTGAATGCTGTTTTAATTTGCATTTCTTGAATGACCAGTGATGGTGAACATTTCTTCATGTATTTCTTTGCCATTTGTATATCTTTCTTTGAGAATTGTGTGTTAATCTCCAATGCCCATTTTTGGAAAGGGTTTTTGAAATTGGGGGGCTTGATGTTTTGCAATTCTTTACATGTTCTGGACACAAGTCCTTTGTCTGAGGGTTTGTTGGCTAAAATTCTTTCCCACTCTGTGGGTTTTCTTTTCATTCTGTTGGTGATT